>JABUQX010095462.1:25000-45273 GCA_015478945.1 Trachelipus rathkii
TTTTTTGTTTTTTTTTTTGTTTTTGTTTTTTTGGATTTGGGGGGGTGATTTGGGTGCAAATCTTGAATTATATATATTTACCTTCAGTTCAAAAGTGGACTAAATATTCAGATTTTTAATGCATAGATTATAAAATAAATTTTTTTTTATCTTCATTATACTGGCTAGGAAACCCATGGTTACTATGGTCTTCCATTTACATTGATTTAAAATTCAAAATTAGAAGTTAGAGAACAAAAACCCAAGAAGTTTTGTTTTTGGCGGGTTTTTGCTCTTGGGTTTTTGGGTGGGTTTTTGGGTGCCAACCCTGCTTGCATCACCTCTTCATTCCACCACTCACTGTTAACATTCTTACTTCCTACTTTAGCACATCCACACACTTCTTTTGCACTGCTAACAATTGCTTCCCTTCATTTGCTCCGCAGATTTGTTAGTTTCAACGCTTGTTCACATCAACTGATTTACTTGCGAGAGCTTTTACATTACTTCTCCTTATTACCTTGTTCGCTTAACTTCTCACTCTTAATTTTACACACTTTCTTCCGTATCACCTTCCTCTCCATCCAAGTCCCCACTAACTTAATTTTACATAGAACAATCTTATGATCCGATAATCCCATTCCTAAACCCCTCACTGATTTAACATCCAACACATACTTCAACATCTCCTTCTCATCAACACAAATCAATCATACTTTTCACTTGATACCACTCTCTACCTACACCAACTCTAGTATACTTATGGAGACTCTTGTTTTTAAAGAAAGTATTACTTACACACATACCTCTCTCCTCACAGAAGTCGATCACCTTCCTACCATTCTCATTTTCTCCCGATACCCCAAAACCACCTGTTATACCATCCTTTTTTGAATCAACTATCCCAACCATTCAGGTCCCCAACACTACCAATCTGAAGCTCCTACTACACCCCATCCAAAAAACATCATTCAGATTATCCAAAAAATCGTAACTCTGCTTTCAACGTTTCGCTGCAAGATGGACCATGACGTCACAACACATTACAATACCTTGACGCTTTCAAACTTAATTTTAACTCATTAGAATGATAGGATCACACACACAAAGTCTACCATAGCTCTGTACCACAAGTCACTCATCAAAATTGCAACTCCTTCTCTCCCCCTCTCATTCCTTTCCACACCATTTTTATTATTTTTTTATTATTTTGTTTTATTATTATTTTTTTTTTATTATTTTGTTTAAAGATGGCTTCGTGTGTTGGTGGGGGTTATATTTGTGGTGTGTCAATTTTTTTTTATTGTTCGGTATAATTTTGTTGTAGTAGTTTTATGGCTTATTGTTCCGGTGTAATGTTGGCAATTTTTATTCTTATTCGAGTTGATCAAATTTATTCTATTGTTGAGGTCTATGATTAGGTTAATTTGGTCTTGATTTGACTCTCTGTTTTGCTACTTGCTTGGATATTCCCCCCCCCCACTCCATCTAAGTCATACACCAATATCTATGGGAAAAATTATTTTTTCTCGGCGGAAGTGATCATTATCTAATCATTGTCACTACTCTGTGATCCCGCCCATTGCAACCATTATACTTGAAATGGAGATATGACCGTACAGACAGGACCTTGTTCCCGCAGACTAGAAATGCCTTTCCTACCTTTCTTCCCGATGTCTCTCGAGGCTTACCTGTTTTTCATGACCAAAATCCTTGGAGCGGTTGAGGCTTGTATTTCTTGCTCACACAATGCAATTGCTCTGCTACGAAGTATGAGAATGATTGTTTTTCACAGTCATTTCACATTTGTCTTATAATATTGTTTCAGCAGTTTTTTCCACAGATAATTTTTCTTAAGTTAAGTTCTTTAGAAGCTTTGTTATTTGGATATTATATTATTTCATTATGTTCTCGATATTTTTACTTTTACTATCTAGTAAACAAAGTTTTGAAACAAATTTTGTTTATTATAGTTACTTATAAGATTGTTCAGGGAATAGACAAGCTTGAAAGTTACATCCTTACTTTGCAATTTGAAGTGGGGTAGTTTTGTATAGACTTTTAAATTCTGGTACATCATTAAAAACCAACAAATATATTTCCAAGCATGAAAACATTACCTATACTGTAATTTTTGTTTATTTAATTTTATTTGATTTTGGTGAGATACTAAACTATGATTATTTATTAATGATTTCCGGATTTTATGAGATTTGCTTAATATTTTCTAATTAAAATTTCATTTATTGTATTAGTTATAGGAATGAGAGAAAATTTTTGAATGTAAATGTTGTTTGGAGGAGGTGCAAAGTATTGAAACATTTATTTTAACATTTTAATTTTGTTCACAAGTATAGGAATTGAGTAATAGATGTTTAGGTAAGAAACTGGCAACAAAAATAAGCTTAAATCTCATAGTCCAAAGAAATTAGAATTGCACGATGAAAATAAATTGCATTATTAAAATAACTTAAAATTTTACTAATGTTATTTAATATTTTGTCATTCACGAGATTTTATTTTCTCTTTTTAGTGAAAATGAACATTGTCAATGTCTGTCGAAATTTCGGAAGTTCGAATATTTTCACCACGAAATGCTTGAATTCAATCACCGATTGTGTCAAAGTTTATTCTGTGATGTGATGTGATCACCACAAAAGGATTCATATAATTAATTGTTAAATTTTTAATTTCTCTTAAAACTGACAATTTTTATTTTTTAATTTACATTTCTCTATAAAATTAGGAACATTCTTCCATCATCTATTTTCTCCATTGCTTTATCAACTTAATTTTTCTTATTTTATTTTATGTATTTGATTTGATTTGATTTATTTCAACCCTTAAGGGCGAGTTTCATATTATTGTTTTTTTGAAGAGAAATTTGTAGGAAATTCAATAAACAAATTTATTTTCCCTAATTTTCATGAAATAAAACGCAAAATTTATGCAGCTTTGGACGAGCTCTAAAACATAGATTTAGAGTTTTTTCTATCGCCAATGGTGTGTCTTGTATTTTTATTTGAAGGGAAAACACGTTCCCAACATTTTGAGATCTAATCCTACTATTTTTGTTGAAATTGCATGAAACGTGAACTATACATTGATGAGTATTATTTAAAAAAAAAAAAGTAGCTTGAATTTTTTGATACATAGAATCAAAACCCAAGGGAAATGGGCTTCTGACACCCTATGAAAATGGTTTCCATATTTTTTTATTTTTTATTTTTTGTGATAGTTTTTGCTTTTGCTCATCCGATCAATATGAAATTTTCAGAGGATTTTTAATTATGGGGAGATAACCTCTTTTATTTAGATGATTTTATTTTATATACTCAACTGTTGTGCCTCTGTTAACAGGGAAAAAATCTTAAAATTTCCAAAAAAGATTTGTATCTCTAAAGTGGATAAGGAGAAACTAGTTTAAAGGTCACAAGTACTCATTTTTGTCATCTTTCTACTTGGACACATTCTCTCTTACTATTAATTATTTTTTGTAATTTACTTTAATTTTGATATTTTTGAAGTTAAACTTTGTACCTATTTGAAAAGTTTTTTAGAAGTTTGGTCTGCATAGCTTTTGATATTTTTTGTTTAATTTTATATATCAACAACATGGTTGCTTTCTCTTTATCTCCAATATATATATATATATATATATATATATATAGTATATACTTATATATATAGTATATATATATATATATATTATATATAATATTATATATTACTATATATATAGATATATACGTTTATATATATATATATATAATATATATATATATAAACGATGTATAGACTTAAGACGTCAACAGTAATGCCTTAATTAAAATATTACTTGTGAAATCCTTATATAAATAGAAGAAAATCAATACTCTTTTAATAAGAGGTTGTAAGTTTAATATCAAATATTTAAAGAAATTTATTGAGGAATATTAGCAGAATATTTCGACCAAACTTGGCCAAGTTTCGGTTGCAATATATTAAATTAATTCTGCTAAAAATACTTATATTAAACTTACAACCTCTTATTAAAAGAGTATTGATTTTCTTCTATTTATGAAGAGGTGATAGTGAAACTAAGTGAATGTGTGTGGGTTTGATGGTGCAAGAAGGAATAGGTTATTTTGGGGATAGGTTATGGGTAGAGTGAGAAAGTTTAAAGAATGGTAAATCTGCGGGTATAGATGAAATTACTGGTGAAATGATCAAGGATGGAGGCGAGATGGTGATTGATTGGATCTGGAAGTTGTGTAACAAAGCGTTTATGGAGGGTATAGTTCCGAAGGGTTGGATGAGAGCAGTAATGATACCCTTAAATAAGGGTTAAGGGGATAAGTGTAACGGTAGGAATTAGGGCAATTAGTTTATTGAGTGTTGTAGGGAAGATATAAGCTGGTATTTTGGTCGAAAGAGTGCGTCGAGTGACTGAAGGACTGATTGGTGAAGAGCAAGGTGCGTTTAGAAGCAGTAGAGGATGTGTGGATCAAATCTTTACATGAAACAAATGATTGAGAAATGAGAGAGAAGAAAATAAATTGTATTTAGGTTTTATGATTTGCAACAGGGGTATATAGGGTTATAGGGATAGCCTATGGCAGGCGTTAATGATATATAGGTGTTGGTGGTAGGCTTCTGAATGAAATTAAAAGTATGTATGACGATAGTGAAGCGTATGTATGAATAAATGGAGTCGAAAGTGATTCATTGGTTTAATATTAATAGCGGAGTGAGCCAGGGATGTGTTATGTCTCCTTGGTTATTCAATTTGTATATGGATGGGGTTATGAAAGTTAGAGGTAGGGTGGCAGGGGATGGTGTTAGAATGATGGAGAATGCAAGAGAGTGGAGGGTGCCCTACATATTATATGCGAATAATTTGGTTTTGTGTGGCGAATCTGAATAGAGTTTGAGAGAATTGGTAGAGAGATTTGGCAGGGTGTGTAAAAGAGGAGTAAACGTAGATAAGAGTAAGGTTATGGTTGTGAGTGAGGATAGTCCTCGGTGTGAAGGTATATTAAATGGTGAACAGCTGGAACAAGTGTCTTGAGTTTAAATATTTAGGATATATGTTGGATGAAATGGGAACGGATGATGCAGAGTGTAGTAGGAAAGTTGTGAACTTTAGGAAGGTGGCTGGAGCAATTAAATCCTTGATGGATGTAAAAGAACTGAGTCTAGAGTCCTCTAGGGTCTTACATGAGAGTATGTTGTTACCTGTGTTAATGCTTAGTAGTGAGACTATTGTCTGAAATATGAAGTATAGATCTAAAGTACAGTGTGTTCAGATGGACAATCTTAGGGGCGTGTTAGGTGTGAGAAGAATTGATAAAATAAGGAATGAACGTATTAGAAAGTTGTGTGGTGTGAGGAAAGGGGTAAATGAGAGAATAAATGAAAGTACGTTGAGATGGTTTGGTCATGTGGAAAGGATGGATGATAGTTGGTTGGTTAGGCCGATGTATAGTGGTGAGTGTGCTGGGAATCGACCAACTGGGAGACTGAAGAGAAAGTGAATTGGGGGTATGGTTGTGGCCCACCTGGGCCAAGGGATGAACCCTACATTGACGAGACGCCATGGTGAGGGTCTTTCAAGGTCCCTTGGAGCTCTAGGGTGGATTTTCTGGCTGCAACGAGTTCTCATTAATAGGTATAAAGGGGGCGGTAATGCTGGGCTTTCTTTTCGACTTGGGTCATATTCTTCTATTACTTTTCTGTTTCCAGTGCATGCTACGCACCTTACCCCCAGTCTTGGGGGAGAAGGTGGGTGATGATGATATATATATATATATTATATATATATATATATAGTAATATGATATATATATATATATATATATATATATATATATATATATATATATATATATATATATATATATATATATATATATATATATTTTATAATATATATATATATATATATATAATATATATATATATATATATATATTTTATTTTTATTCTTATTTTTATCTAATTTACAGGGAATTTAGTGATTAGCAGAATTTTTCTGTAATTGTAATTTGAAATAATTATGTATAATTGGTGCTATTTTGCCTTATACGTTCCTACTATTGAGGTTGACGCTTTTTTTTTTTTACGTTACTACTATTGAGGTTGACACTTTTTTTTTTTATATATGTAATGCAATCATGTTATTTGGCTAATTGTTATTTTTTATTAAAAGGAAGACAATGTTAATATAAGATGTTTACATTTTTGAGGAATTTACAATGTAAGGTCTAAAATGTTATACATTATTTTTTTTGATATTGTTTTACAAATTTTATATCCTTATTAATAAAGCTGTGATTAAAGTACCACGAAACTTTATCTACCATACTTTGCACTCAATTCTTTAAGCCAGTTTAGTTTTCGTACCATATATTTTTTTTTCTTGGCGAGCCCTTATGTGCTTTGCTTTTATCTCCCAGACGGTAAATGTATCTTACGTTAAATTGATACACATGATTTTGGATCTCTTATCCACGCTCTAGATTTTTCTTCATAAAATCAATCTTTATCTTATAATAAAACCATTTTAAGATTTTATCGTTCTAAACAACGAAGACGTTAATGTATTCGGGTTCCTTTGATGTTGACGAGAAGAATGAAACGAATTATCGTTTGATCACACGCACAATGAATGGCGAGTTATTGTAAAATCTAACCTAAGGAAGAAAATCGTTGCTTCGATTTACGCCTTGAAACCTAGTAAGGTTATATTTATGTAATATTTTTATTATATTGATAACCGTCTCTAAGTACCATTTAATTAAATGTGTGTGTGTTTTCTGAAAAAAAACTAATACCAACAAATTGTTTAAATGATCTGTTTACAAATTGGCTTACTGATCTTACTAGTATTGATTGAACCGTTATGTTGAATGTTCCCAATTTTCCCTTTGATATGTACCTTTATTTTCAGGCTATTAAGGTTCTTGAGTTCGCATATAAACTGAATGTTTCTCCAAACATTCCCATTTCGATTAGATAGTTTTTCTAATGGTTTGGCTATGGGCACTAGGCATTTGTTGTCTTGACATCAAATTGGTTAGATGGATACGAGAAGCCAGCCATCTACTAAAATCCTCTATTGATGTAATACGGTTCTGGTGTAATAAGCTCTGTGGTAGTGTTAATGATAAATGGTTTTGGTGGTAAACTGAATGAAATCAAAAGTATACATGTTGATAGTAAAGCGAGTGTAGGAATGAACGAAGTGGCGAGTGAATGGTTTCATATTAAATAATGGTTGTTTAATTGTATATGGAATTGGTGATGAAAAAAATTAAGGGTAGAGAGTGGCTGTTAGGAGGGGTTTTGAGAGGATTGGTAGAAGGGTTTGGCAGGTTATGTAAAAAGTGGCACATTGAACGTAAATGTGAAAAACTAAGGTGAGGAGAGTTAGTAATATCATGTTGTGGTTGTAAGCAACTGGAACAAGTCTCTTGAGTTTATATTTAGGCTTATGTTTGATGAAAAGGCAACTGATGATGGCAGTGTTGTAAGAAAGTTGGTTTTAGGAAGGTGGCTGTGCAATTAAATTTTTTGGGTTAAATGCAGAGGACTAAGTCTCCGAGTGCGCTAGGGTCCTGCATGGAGGTAATGTTGTTACCGGTCTTAAAGTAGATGTAGCAAAAATAATTGTGGAATAAGAGGCCTAGATCCAAAGTGCAGCCTATGTCAGACGAATGAATCTCGGTAGATTGGAGCTTGGTTATGTTACGAGTGTGACGAAGGACATTGAGTATAAAACCTTGTTGTTAGATAGAGCTATAATTGCATTCCAGGAAGTATTTGTTGGCGTAATATGGGAAACTCGCGGCGGAACGTGATGATGAGGTATTATTGGATACAAATGTTTGTGAAAGGAGATCGATCTGAAGAGTGGTCCGAATATTGAGCGTGAATTTTTAGGAGAAAGGAGAGGTTTGGAACAATAATTGGAGTAAATGGCGTATATTTTTATAGGGGCTATGATAATGAGCGTGACAAAGGGCAGCCGGAGGCAATCTCTCCCCTTAACACTGCACAAGACGTTCAGCATCCCTCACGGTGGTGGCGGTCCGGGTGTCGGCCCGGTCGCCGTTGCAACATCTGATGTGCCGTTCCGTGGCCGTGCCCACCACATTGAGATGACATTTCAAATGGTTAGGAGGTAATTACGGGATGTGCAGGTTTCAGAGGAGCTGGGATTTTACTTATTCACTACTTGAGAGACATGGTGGTGATTTTACATAATTTTGTCATATCGAACCAGGTGGACTCACTAGTTGTGGGGCACTCCTATTGATGAGGCGGTGGATGACAACAGGATTCGCCAGCGGTTCTGTAGGGAGAAGGATCCTGGTGAGTTAATGAAGGAGGAAGAGAGGCTGGATGTCTATTATAGGGGTTATGGCTGAATTGTGTAACGGTGATGAATAAAGGAAGAAATTAGTAGTAGGTATAGATAAAGAAGGAATGTGAAACTGTTATGTTATCGATTTTGCTAAATAATAGGTTTATAAAGTAGGTGTGATAAATATTAAGGAACGAGGTGATAGGGTTCGATTCTCTGAGTTTACCTCTAGCTGATTGATGCTTATATATATACATAACGACAAAATGTGATTTAGTTTTAGGTAATTCTTGCTTATTACAAGGGAATAGAAGTCATAAATAATATAATTTTGTAAGAATCTCAGCCGAATCGTGATAGTACAATTTTTTTGACGGTGAATACATGGTATTTTACGAGAGATATAAGTAAACGGTTATAATTAAAAGTTTTTGTGAGGACGAGTGAGAATCTCCATTAGCTCTCCTGATGACCGATAGAAGACTAGTAGGAGATGATAGAATGTGAGCGCGATAGATTAGAAATAGACGCTATTGTGACTTCAGAAAACGAAAACTATTATTCTGTAGGAGAATACTTACTCTTTTACTCTCTCTATCTCTCTCTCTTCTCTATATATTTATTTGGAGATGACTGATTTTCTCATAATTAGAATAGTGATTTATACTTTAACTTCGCTAAAATAGATTGAATATATAAAGTATATAGTACGGTCGACTCTATATATAATGTGTGATAAAACATTCGTAGTTTAACATTTTTAAGTGTAGCGAATATACTCATAGTAGGCATTATAACTATACGATTAGTTTCTTAGATACGATCGTGTGATAAAGGTCTGAGAAATATATATACTATATATTATATATATTATATAATATATATATATATAATTATATAATATATATATATATATATATATATATATATATATATATATATATATATATTATGATATATATATATTATTATAATTTATTTGAATTTATTTTATAAAGAGGATGAAATGATAAGCAGATTTATTAGTGGTTTATTGTGATTTATTTGTGCTATGAGTTCTTTATAATAATTTGCGGAGAAGAGAATGCTATTGTAACTTAGGGACGTATTATCACGTGGATATCGCACGATTCTTGGATAGTTGCCCTTGTCTCGGATTTATTTCTCGTACCAGCTTAGAGTTCGATGAGGATTGTAGAAACTAATTCGAAAGTTATAAAGAGTTAACTATAGGGACCAAATGTGGTGTATTCAGATATGATATATATGTGTGGTGGTTCGGTATATAATGATAATTGTATGGTTATAGAGAGAGTGTAACTCTACGCTAGGGCACCAGGTCGGAACAACTGATATCACGCTATAAGATGGTGTTACGGTATGCAAGTGGGTATGGCTTTATTTGTACCGGGTAAGAGGAAGTAAATTGGTGGCATCGGACCTTTTGTTGAGACCTGTTTATACTTTGTTGTGAACTATTCATATTTATAGAGGAGGTTTGTGTAGTTTCTTTATATTAATTTATATTTTACACTGTTCATTACATTGATGATATTTGTAATCTTATTATATATGTCGTCCTTAACCCTATTGTATATGTAAGTATTATACTCTAACATAATTTGAATTACCTAAATATAGATACATTTGGTTAAGATTCCAGTGAATTTCTAATTTATTATATCAGAATATCAGATATTTTATTTTTCGTAGTAAATAATAAATTATAATAATAACAAGTTCAAATATTAGCATTCAAAAGCTAAGGTATATATGACATCATCTAGAAAAGTTTTTAATGTTACTTATAAATTGTTCAAATAATATATACATCGTGGGAGGTTTAGTATATTGATAAGTGGATTATAACAACGCTTAATCATATACTTATCTCACACTCAATTCCAATCATAATTAACTTGTATAACTTTATGTTATTAGGTATATAGTGGTGCATTATAGGGTATTCCAAAAAAAATTCGTTTATAGTGTTATTGAGATTAGGGAATAAGATGACAGGTATGGAAATGACATACATATATGCAAATCAGATTGTTATTCATTATCTCTGACTGCATCCAGTTAGCGATCAGATATACAATGATGAGTGAATTACACCAAAAAACCGCTAATCACAAAATAATCATGTAATGTGGTGCAATGGAAGATAATGTTCATTATTTGAGTGGTATTATACCCCAGAAAATATTCTGCTATCTACAGAATTATTGTTACGATTCTTATTTTCTCTCTTACTGCATATGTCTGGTGGCATATCAAACATATAGAGGAGCTGAATTACAATCAAGTCGAAATTCCACAGATTGATACGCATTGAACTTCGTAGCTTCCTGTCAATGAATATAATAAGAGGATTACTTATACCAGATTAAACTCATTTTAATCTTTCAGTTTATACCTTACAGTAAATTACACCACAATTTTCGAAAAAGGTTTTTGTTGAAATTACATTACATTGCAGTAATGTTACGGTGGTTAAAGGTTAGTGTGACTTTATTGAACTCATACCCTGGTGGCAATTGATCTTCCAGAGGGGCTTTGTGACAAGTTAATTTCTATACTTTTGTTTGTTCTGAGACTGGCTTTATCTTGGAGCTATTTAGATTAAGTGTCAATATGTTAGTTTAGTCTCTTACTTCAATATTCTTCACGAATAGATTTTCTACACAAATGGTATATTATAATGGGTCTATCAAGTCAGGGAATGAATCGAATAGATTGGAGCATACTGATGTAATAATCGTAGAACAACCATGACTACAGTTTTATTTATATATATTTTCAGGATCTTTACCTCGCTTAAACATACTTAGTTACATTGAAATTTAAGCTATTAGTCTATCAATAAATTAGAATACGTATATAGAACTTCATACGTACTAGGCTATGGATCGTGTAGCTGTCTCAGAATATCTTACGGATAATAGAGAAGACTAAACTTTCAAAATACTGTTCTTTTAACTCGTATGTGTTTATTTATTCTTTACAGCGTCAATTGTTCTTTAGCATTGCTCACAAACTCATGATATAGATACAACATGCTACCTTGTATTAGGTACTACTTCTCTGTTTAGAAATTCTATACCGCCCAAACAAAGCACAATTAGAATTTGGTTCTCGAGTGGTGTCAATAATTATCTCTACGAGAATGTTCATCATGTTAGAAAGAGAGTGAAAGTGGAGGAATGGTGTTGAGGCAGAGATAGAACGGTAGATGAAGGGTCATATTCGGCTAACTCTGTACGAGGTAATAACTACAATATGATTTTTTTCTTAATATATTATATATGCATAAACGTTTTAATCATTCCAAAGGGAAACATCGTCTTGTAATATTCTTTATGGCAACTGTTTTTATAATTTTCTGATGCCTTAATGTTTTGGTGGAAAGCACGAACGAGAGAGATTCTCTAATTTATTTTTCTTTATCTTTGCCCTTCGTATGAAACTCCTTTGCCACTCAACTAGTACAGGTAGACCACTTGGTGTAGCTCGTCCATCTCCGGGTTGTCAGCGCTGTATAGACATGTGTTACAACCTTAACGCATGGGAATACCAGGATACGCAGGACATCATTAGTCTTATCGTGCGAATGACTTGGCGACATGGAAGAGAGATACTTCTAATAATGGATGTTGTGGGGACATTGCAATTTACTGCACACGACAGCTTTTGTGGGATTCAATTGGTGGATAATTGACACTGTATGGAGAAAGGAATTGATCATAGGACATATCCTTCTTTTTGTACAATTCCTTGAAGGAACAATACATTATTTACATTGGGAAATAATTTTGATGGAACAGATTTTATCAACTTTACATTACGTTGCTGACCGCGATTCTTGGACAGTACGAGGCGTTTGTGAACTTTCCAGAGATATTATTGTTTTGCTTCAGGAGAGTTCATTCACCATGACTCTGTCGCTTACTCGCACAACTGAAGAATGTAAGGTCAGGCATTAATACATGTTACTCCACTTATCTTTTAGTCGGATATGTAGAACTTGTGCTATTCGAGTGTTCTTATCTGAATAGTTCAAATATAAGGAGATGGTTTGATCTTAGACGATACATCACCTGCCTCTTAGTAGTAATTCTTCTACTGATGGTATCAATAGTGGCCTCTTCGGCCGCTCGTCAGCGATAAGTATCTTTTCTCAGCGCCCAGATTCTGGTGAGATACATTGTTGTAGATACAGGTAGATGTAACAACAACAATCAGAGATATGCTTTGTAGCTTAAGTAGGTAGAATACTTTTACGATATTGCAGAATATTTTCTACCTTTGGTGGATTGTAATGTAATCTGCGCACATCAGTATAGTTATCCACCCGGCTAAATTGTTAATCGCTAGAGGAGTGGTCACTATACTACGCACTACTGGAGATTCTCAAAAACGGGTTTATACTCGATTATTTTTATCTCAGTTGTCTAAAGCTGTTTATGCAGCCTGATTTGACTGTTATATTTATTCTTATTTTGTTCCAACCATAATCTCTAGTTCAAGTTGATCTTAAGTATGATATAATGGTCTCTGAGTATATTGGTAGTCATTAGGGACGAGGGACCTAGTCGGTGGTTGGTCAAGAACACTCTCAAAGGAAATTATTCAGCATGTAGGTCCCAAATTTTCTATTCCAATTCATAATTTTGTATGGCATTTCAAGAGAGGAGAGAACTGGAACTCGGCCAGGGTATTCGGTGGCGAACGATCGGATTCTGATTGAGTGTAGTTATTATTCACTCAGGAATCGTAGTTTATTGGCGTGAAACAGTACTATCGCCATATATATCGTTGGACGTAATTCGCGTCATGATAAAGGATTTTATGATAAATATAATAAAAATGCACAAATATTATTTTTCTATGGGTAAGGTAATTACATTTTAACAGTCAGTCAGAAGAGACGAAATGAATCAGAGTAAACATAACTCATTTCCCTCTCTCACTTTTCCTCAGAGTGGACCACAATGTTAAAACGGTCCCACTATAACTCTGAGAAACTGACTAACTATTTAAAACAAAAAGAAAGGGAAACAAGGACTAAATTCCAATATAGAATTTAAAATTTTACTTTAGAAGAGTTGGACAAATATATATTTCAGTGGTTGTCAAATAACTTATTTTAGCAGCGTATTACGATGATCTCCTTTCCACATAGTAAGAAGAAAGGATCATCAATAATACTTAATTCATTGAAAACTCCTGTACCTCTGCTACCTATGAAATTTTAATTAAAATCATGGCCTATTATATTTTTGTAAAATAAAAACAATATGAGGAAGTCTTTTTCCTTATTCTTTTTATTTTACTTTTAGATATAAATACATTAATTATCAGAGGCAGGTGGTTTTCCATGAATATATATACCATAAGTATATTTTTGTATAAAAATTTCTATTTATACAGTATAATATACACTGTATAAACGCTTTTTGATTGTATTTTGGGTAATGCAATCACACAAGACTTTCTTATCTAGTTTGTAAATTTTTTAAATTAGTCTGTACTCATACACAGAGAATACATACACACAATAGATCACTTAGGCAAGAACATTTTCTCTAGGAGGGATATTCGTCTCATAATTTGAAATTTTTTGACGATCAGACATACTAGTAAGCATTCATCCAAGACCACTTCCATATATGAAAATGTTTATAGTTTTAATACTATAGTTCAGAAGGAAGTATATTAAGAGATTAAGAAAGATAGAGAAAACTTATCTGGTTCTTAGTTTGAGATAAACATTTTGCTCATTATATTAGCTTTTTTCAATCAGTAGTTGAACACAGAACTTTAATTAAAGGAAATTGCAGAGCAATCCTTCAAACAGATGAAACAAAGCTAACAAATTTCTGAGCTTATTTATTTCATCTCAGGGAAAGATCAACTTTTCAATTTATAACACAGAGAAGGTTATAAAAGACTGGTACGTCTCCTGTGACGGACATATTCTATGGGGGTAGACATTACATTCGGAAAATTGGGAACCATTCCTCTACTTCTAGTACTGGGAGGAATAGGCAATTGCATTTCCTCCAAGATTTCATCATCTATATGGACCAAAGTCAAATTACTGTTATCCAAATGGACGTTAGTGGGATCACCAATTACCTCTCCCACTATTTGAAAAGGGAGAATTCTAGTCTCCGAGACAGGTGAAGAAACCATCTCAGCCGACGGGGACATATTGAAAGAATTACTATTTGGCGGGCTGAAACCATAAAATTCAGTCTTTTGAGAGCTGGAAGAACTATCTAGGTAAAAAGGTTTGACCCATTGACCTGCAAATCACCCACAACACTTCTCTCTGACAAACCCATAAGGTCATCAGAAGAGACTGAGGGGGAATAGTTAGGTCTATCCATAAAAAAGGACGGGGGATCCGTTAAATTCAACCCAGATGTTTCCAGATTATTACTTTCCAACTGCTGTGCTTGTGAAACTATAAGATCTTCATTATTATTAGTTAACGTTACAGGAGAAAGGATAGAGGGGTATTTAAATTTACTAGGGTATTCATGAGAATACATATCAATATAATCTAAAACAGGGGTAAGTATCTCGTCATGGTTGACCTCCAGGGTACTACCATGGCTCTTAGGAGAACTAGTAGGAATATTTATTAAATCTGTCTCGGATAGACTAGAATCGGAATCTATCTTTCAGGTAAACTAGAATGGTTAGAATTTGACTCGTCCGAAGAATGGATAGGTGAAATGGGAATTACGAGAGGAGGCAGCAAGAATTTAACCCCTTTGTGACCTGAAGATTGTAAGTATGTTGAAGACAACCGAGGATCTAACTCCTCCATACTAATGTTAAAGTTTTCCCTTTGATCCCAAGAAGTGGGCTCTATTACAGGAGTCAAATTGGGCAGTTGAATATAGTCACTTAAAGAGATAGGATTAAAAGTTAAGAATCCTTCAAAATCAGCTTCCTCCTCCAGGGAATCATCGATATTAGTGAACAAGGAGGTATCGGCGATAGACTCTGACTCATAAGAATTAGCTGAATCAGTCTCAGACTCAAGACATACACAAGTATATAAAGTATTAAAATATGCACAATAAACTTGGTTTAAACCGCTGGACCCATTGCTAATGGGAAATATATATATTATCTATCTATATATATTATCATATATATATATATATATATATATATATATATATATATATATATATATATATATATATATTATATATATATATATATGTTAATAGTATATACTATATATATATATATATATATATATATTAATATATAATATAATATATATATATATTATAATATATATATGGCGGAGAGGAAGTACGCTGGGATCAACAAGTGTACCCGACGGTGAGGTACCTCTCTCCGCTCTTTCTTGGAGATATGAAGTTCGAAGAATTTTTGATTTCGGAAGTCAAAGTATAGGAGATTATGTCAATGTTAGGTTTGTGATGTTCAAAGATAGTGGTTTGAAGGTCTAGTCAGCACAGCAACCACCTGACACCATCAGGGGTAATACGGAGCAGATTAGATTTTCTCCGTAACAGAGGAAGTTAGTCTTCAGGACTCCGTCGGCCTGCTGACTTGAATGACTTTCGAGGAGGAGGATTGTGAACTTTGATATAAAATGTTGATACAATCTAAGATTTTTATCTAAAGGAAGATGTAGAATTATTTAAGCTCGTTTCCCGGAGCTTTCTCGAAGATTAACCCGATAGAGGTCTCGAAGACTTACCCGATAGAGGTCTCGACAGATTAGACGTAAAATACCAAAAAGCATCAATAATGAAGGATAGTGACACTCCATAAAAAAGTTTTATCTTTACTAAAATCGCTCAGAATATATGGTGGGAGGTCTGACAAAAGTTAATGTTTACCACAGTCCTACCCCAACAATATATAAATAAAAGATTATGATTAAATAGAATTAGTTAATACACCTTGGAGGGCAAGTTAAAGGTTCCAAGGTGTAAAATATGTACACGAGCACAGACAGCTCTAGGATCAGATACGAGAGTGGAAACCGAACGCTTCCAAATATTGCTCATGCATAAAATTAAGGGAATAAGAAACCCAGACTCAACAATTGTGAATAAATGATGACTTTAACTGAATTGACTGAGGGAATGGTTCCAAGTGGTGAATATGATTCAGGAGAATACAACTATGCTGAAGTACTATTAAAGAGGAAGGAATCAGGCCAAATCCCAACGTTAGAATTGGCAGGGAGAGGGATCCAGATGAACCACAACTCCGAAACAACTCCAAGAAGAAAGATTCAGGATGAATTCCAAACTTCAAAATAGCACCGAGAAAAGATTCACTAAGGAATCTCACTCAAGAGTATCAGCTTAAAGGACGGATTCAGGATTGAATCCCTGGAACAGAAATCGGATTCAGGAATGAAGCCCCAAAACAGAAGATTTAGAATGATTCAAGTATGAATCCCACAATCAGAACCCTGTCAAATATAAACAATGATTGGTATTTGGACCATAATTTATATTTACATATTTGACAGTTAAATGAAGTCACATATATCCATACTATTAAGAAACATACCCTGATAGATCCAAGAGGGGTTTCTTAAATGGAGATTAATGATGTCAACGGCCTTCCAGCAAACAACAAGATAGTAAACTGTAATAAGAGTTAAGTTTACTATCTGTACATTACTACAAATCTTACAGTTATTAATTAATAAATCAACAAGATAGTAAACTCTGAGACAGCTAGAAAGGCTTATCACTTCTTGTGTATATAAGGTTTAGCACAATTATATCTTTATATCATCTGTGCTCCTGGTGCTATGTCTATCATTAAGTTTTTATATTATATTATACATAAAATCATAACAAGATGAACTAGAAAGGAGAAAAACTGGTATAATATCTATAAATATTATAAGGGTTTTCAATAATTGAATTGATAAGATGAATAAGATTGTATTATCACAGGCTGGATCAAAAATGGTTACAAAATTCCAGACTGTATTATAAAAAACATTTCCAAGAATAAACAACACCAGAATAAGATAGCGAATTGCCAATTGACATCATGGATGCATGATCAATATCTCCCTTATATCCTCCCCCACTAAATCTAAACCCCCACCTCAATTTTCCACGTCGTTCGAAGAAAGACGGGAGTGAAGAGGCAAGGAGCATAGAAACAGCGCGCAGGGAAGGATACTCAGGACTCTCTACTAAGCTATGAATATTTACAAGATATATTTTGTTTCAAGTTATATACAATTTTAATGTTAATTTTTAGATAAATTTTCACATTTATTCTTTAGTGATCTAAGAATAAACGGTTCCTACAACGAAGAAAATCAAGTTAAAGGGTTCCTTGTTGATATTATCCTACAACCAAGAAGAATCAAGTAAAAGGTTTCCTGGTTGATATGATAAATATGAGGGGTGACAATAGGTACTTCCCCTTAACAATGCTGTTATAACAAGCATCGATTATGTCGGCCTCTCTGACGGTATTCGTATTTGTCCATTAGCATTGTCTTATATAAGAGATCTTGATTTTTTTACAATTCAACTGTAGATACAGTTTCCTCATCTATTCGCCAGATAACATCGGATCTTCTATAACGTTTTTGGTCTACTGGTGTCCCAATCCTGATTAATGTGTTCTTGATTTGTTTGACACGTACATAGCTTGCCCAAGGGACTGTAGAAGTAACTTGGGATTGGGTATTCACCTTTCTGCAGCCTAAGTAAATTTTTTTTCAAAGATCGATGGTATAATTGATGAAACATATTGTCTATCAGAAGATCTCTCGGCACCTAACAATGGCATGATGAATGCTGAACGTCTGGTCCTGATACTCTGGGATACCGACAGAGATGTTTCCTCGATGTCTTGTACTATGTGAGTCAATCCCCTGAAAACATCAATATATCCGGCCAGTTATTGAGTCATGGAAGGATTTCCAATTATAAAAAACAACATGAGGCATTATCTAGTCTAAGATTATTAATTTTTCATCATATTAATAACTGTCTGGAAGCGAAAAAAATGACGTAGAGTAAACTAAGTCATTTTCACCTTCACTATTTCTCAACTGCACTTATCGATTTGGGAAATCAGAAGTACAAATTAATTATTGAGAAACTGACGAGTTATATAAAAAAAAAACAAATTTAATTATATAAAATTTAAAATTTGTATCTTTAAAATAAAGGTATACCATCAGAAAATAAAGTGCTTGGAAAGTTCATGGTTGTTCATCGAAAACACACCACCTCAATAATAATGAAAATTTTTTTCATTATTATATTTTATATTTCGAAAATAGAAACAATCTAGGAAGTCTTTTTCCTGATTCTTTCTATTTTCTTGTTATACTTATGAAATCACCCAGTTGGCCCATTTAATTTGAAGAGAGAGAGTCTTACTCATCCAAGTTATAGATTGATCAGAGAACATCGGATTATCTCCTTCAGGAACCGGGACAAATCTGTAAAATAAGTTTTAAGCTCCTCCGGCCCACAACCTGTCATAAATGACAGGTTCGTTGGAACCAAGGAACTGGTATATATATACTGTACAATAGTACATATAATATATACAGTTCATATATATATATATATCAGTTTGTGAGGTAGGCGGTTTTTCGATGACTCTTTTCATAATAATTGTATGCATTTGTTTGGATAAATATATACTAGACAGTATATATTTATACATTATGCGTATTTAACCATTGGTTAAATAACGTGAGGAATTCTATTACACAAGACTTTTTTGATTTTTAGTTTATAGTTTTAATTTTTAGTCTGCAAGCATACACGAAGAATCCAGACACACAAAGATCAATTTTACAAGAATCAGGTACACCAGGAGGGTTTTTTTCGTCACCTTAGTTAAAGTGTTTGACGATCAGGCACACTAGAAAGCATACATTCAAAACAGCTTCGATAGATGAAGATGTTATAGAACAATAGTTCAAGAGGAAGTTTACTTAAGAGATTAAGAAAGATAGGAATAAGATTTTTTTTCAAGTGACTTATCAGAACTATGTACTGATAAGTTTGATTGGCCAAGTAATTTAAATTTACGTTCCAGTCAGTAAGGGAACGACAGAAGTTTCATTTTCTAAACAAAAGAAGCAAAGCCAACTTTTATTCTCCAGGCTTATTTACTTCGTATCAGAACACAAGTGTGTCATTTTATAACCCCGAGACAAGGTTATAAAAGACTGGTCCTTCTTCTATGACGTACATACTCCACTGGAGTCGACATAACATTGGGGAAATCTGGAACTGATCCTCTACTCCTAGTGCGAGGAAGATCATCCAATTGCATTTCCTCCAAGATTTCCTCATCAATGTGGACCAAAGTCAAATTACTATTATCCAAATGGACGTTGGTGGGATCACCAAACACCTCTCCCACTATTTGAAAAGGTGGAATTCTAGTTTCCGAGACAGGTGAAGAAACCATTTCAGCCGACGGGGATATATTGAAAGAATTACTATTTGGCGGGCTGAAACCATAAAATTCAGTCCTTTGAGAACTGGAAGAACTATCTGAGTCAAAAATGTTTGACCAATCGTCCGGCAAATCACCCACAACAACTCTCTCCGACAGATCCATAGGATCCTCAGAAGAGACTGAGGGAGAATAGTTAGGTCTTTCCATAAAAAAGGACGGTGGATCCGGTAGACTCAACCCAGATGCTTCCAGATTAGGACTTTCCAACTGTGATGCTTGGGAAACTATAAGGTCTTCATTATCATTAGTTACCCTTGCAGGAGAAAGGACAGAGGGGTATTTAAATCTAATAGGGTATTCATGTGAATACATATCATGATAATCTAAAACAGGGGTAAGTATTTCAGCATGGTTGACCCCCAGGGTACTACCATGATTCATAGGAGAACTAGTAGGGATATTTATTAAATCTATC
>JABUQX010095463.1:5000-17500 GCA_015478945.1 Trachelipus rathkii
TATATATATATAATATATATATTTATATATTATATATATATATATATTATATATATATATATATATATATATATATATATATATATATATATAATATATATATTATATTTAATATATTATATTATTATATATATATATAATAATATTGTATTATATATATATATATATCTATATATTATATATATATATATATATATATATTATATTATATAATATATAATATAATATTTATATATATATATATATATAGAGAGAGAGAGAGAAGAGAAGAGAGAGAGAGGTTTTTTTTATTTCTTTATACAATCTACTTAATACATTTTAATCTTCATAAGAGTTTTTTTTCTTTTCTTTTTTTGATACATGAGAAAAATTTTCCTTTGTTTTATTTTGAATTTTAAAATTTTAAACAATTTTAAGTTTGTTAAAATTAATCTTAATAATTTTTCTTTATTTATTTATATATTTTTTATTTGTTTCATTTTTTAAAATTTTCATATAAATAAAGATTTCCAAAAAAAAAAAAATTTTGATTAAAGATTTTACTTTATGTAGATATATATAGCAAAAAAAAAATGTTACAAACTTGTGAATTACTTTTAACAGTATTTAAAGATATTTAGTAACTTGAAATAAATAAAATTAACTAAAGAACTAATTATTTTTAGATTAAAAGCATTCAAGGGCAGACCCCTTTCCAAGGAGTGAAAAGAAAAAAACTAATGCACGGAAACTGACCCAAGCTTAAGCTAAACGCCTATCTCTCAGGTGAGCGCATACGTGGGCTTTAAAGAGAGGAAGACTAAATACAGCAGGAAAAACTGATGCTGGTAAGGAGTTCCACAGAACAGAAGTGGCTGGAAAGAAAATGGCTCCATAGTATAAATATATATCTAGTAAGATAAATACATGAGAAATATGTCGAGATTTTTCGGTGGTGTTGAAGAATATTATCGTTAATATCCCTCCTACTATATATATATATATATATATATATATATATATATATAATATATAATATATATATATAAATATATATATCTATAATATTAATATTAATAACTATATATATATATATATAGTATATACATATATATAAATATATATAATATATAATATATTATTATGGTGAGAGGTATATATATATATATATATTATATATTATATAATAATATATATAATATATATATATATATAATAATTATATTAATATATTATATATTATATGTATAGTATATCCTGAGGCACAAACGTAGTGAGCTTTGGTTTTCATCCTCAGGCAAAATAAGATTAAGATAAATAATATTAAACAAATAACTAAATAATTTTAAACAAATAAGATGTAATTAGGAAATAAGATTAAAATTAATATAATTAAAAGATAAACTAAATAAGTTTGAAATAAATAACTAAACTACTAAATACGATTAATATTAAATAACTAATAGCTAAATAACATTAAATATATAATAAATAAATAAGATAAAAATAATTATTGCTATTCAAAATTATTTGAATAAATTCCGAAAAATAAGTAGTTTATCTTATATTTTTAACCTGATTCTAGAAAAAATTTAATAAGTATAAATAAAAGTAAATAAATCATTTAAATTAGACTAATAACTAATTATATATATATTAATAATTATATATAATATATAATATATATATATATAATATATTTAATTATAAGTATATATATATATATATTATATAAATATATATATATTATATATTATAATATTATATATATATAGTATTACGATGAATTGTATAAACAAGTAGTTAATCCGTAGTTTTATAATATAATTCAAAGTAGAATTTAATAACAACATATATAATACAAATTAATACAGGCAGTCAACATTGTTACAATAAATTTTGTTACAATAAATCCTGTTACAATATAGGTATTCTGTTACAATAAATTCTGCTACAATAAATTCTGTGTTCCTCTGTGTTTATATAATCTGATTCTAAGCAGAATTTAATAATTCGTTGTTTGAAATTTGAAAGTAAAAAGTTTGACTGAGAGATCCGAAGATTCCATTTCCAAAAGTCTTTAAAGTACTACTCTTTATCGTAAAAGTTATCGAGCTTTTTGAAGAGGCAAAAACGTTCATGATGCAAAAAAGTTATGGAGAACTTCTTTCTCTAAAGTAGAGTTTGAGAGGAAAACTTTGAGCATAAAATAAGGTTTGAGGCTAAAAAAATTATTCCCAAGCTATCGACCGAGTTATCAACTTTTGAAGAAATTTGAAAATTATACGAAATAGATATTCAGATGAGAGTTTAAATACTTGAAAATTTAACTTTTTTTTATTATTTATTTTTATTTTTAACTTTTTTTTCATTATTTATTTTTATTTGATTAATTGATCTAATACTTCATTCATTGGTTGTTTAATATTAAAATCTATTAACATATATTATATATATTAATATTAAAGCATGTTAAATAATTAAAATGTTAGCAGAAGATGTACATTAGATGTTAGTCAAACTCAGATTATTATATTATAATAGTTTTTAATTTGTAATAATTTTTTTTTTGTTTTTTTTCTTGGCTATAAATAATGAAATAATGAACTAATATAATAATAATAATAATAATAATAAATGATATAATTAATAATAATAATAATAATAATAATAATAAAAATAATATAAGAATTTCATATAAATATAAAAAAAATAATAATAATGAAATAAAAATAACAATATAATAAAAATATACTAAAGGAGTAATACCAGATAAAAAACTAATATTTTAACAATATACTAACAATTCATTAATATAATCTAATAATAATAATTAAGCAAAATGAATAATAATAATATAATAATAATATAATAATAATATAATAATATACTAATAATAATATATATAATAATAAATAATAATAATATAATAAGCGTAACTTTTCTCATTTTCATAAAATTATTATTATTCTTATTGTTAATATTATTATTGCTTATTTTTATTGTTGTTTTAAGACCTAATCTGATGTTTTTATTATTATTATATTATTATTATTATATTATTTATTATTATTATATTTATATATATTATTAATTATTATTATTATTATTATTATATATTTATTAATTATTATTATATTATTATTATTATTCTATTATTATTATTATTATTCATTATTCTTATTATTATTATTATTATTATTTATTATTTATTATTATTATTATTATTATTTTTCCATTTTGTAAAGTTTATTTTGAAAATTTTAAAATTACAAATTATAAATTGTATTATAATATAAAAACTTAATGTTAAAATATTACATAGTTTTGCTTTTATAATTATAATTATTATTTTGCAATCTATAATTCAACAAAAGGATTAATTTCCTGAAAATGGTCAACTAATTGCAACACAATTTTGTCCTTTGAGCATCAAACAAAATACTATTTTAAATTTAAGCATTTCGTAAAAAAAAATTATTGTTCCAATCAGGGCTGCGGAGCCGGAGCCGGAGGCGAGCCGGATCCGGTGCCGGGGCCGGAGCTGGAGCAGTTGCGGGGGTGGAGCCGGATTTTGTGGATGGAGCCGGGGCATGAAGTGTTTTGGGGTGGAGCCGGAGCTGTTGGGGGGGTGGAGCTCGGATTTTGTGGATGGAGCTGGATCCGAAGCAGTCAAAAAAGGGGCTGCTCCGGCTTCGGTTATCACAAATGTCTCTTACCTTACAGCATAGCAAATTAAAGCAGGGGATTTGACTCAATTTTTTTTATAGAGATTAAGTATTATATTTATGCTTTTTTCGAAAATAAAGAAGAGATTTAGCAAATACTATGCAATATCATGTAAATAAGGGAAAGAATGTTAACTGAAAACAAAATATTTCTGTCGGCAAACTGTGTTAATCAACAGTTCAGAATATTTCCCAGAATTGAGGGTCTGATAAGGCACGATCCAATTTTGGGGCTGTGCTGGTCGCATTTTCAGCCCCACCTAAAAATGGACATAAAATCGGGAATTTTTCAGCCAATTTTGACTATATGAACACAAATGTAGCTTTTTTTGCACTCTCAAACGTTTCATTTCGGTGATGTTCTGTGTCGAGTCATTCTTCAAAATTTTTCAATTTTTCAATTTACTGTTTTTTTGACATTCTCCGTAATTATCCTTCCCAGATTTTTTTCAAGAATGCTTCAAACTTGAAATATGCATAGATAGGTCATTATCTAAATAGCACAAAGTACTTTTTCGATGTTTTATGTAGTTTTGTGCTCACCGTTGTCCAATTTCAAAACCCTTTTTTTGGATTTTGAAGTGAAAAATTGCGATAATTTTTTTTCTTTTAAGGCAAAGTGGATGACATTTTCAGGCAATGTAATGGGGCACGATTGCATCCTTTACTTAGATAACTTTGTGATATATCTCGAAATTTTCTAAAAAAATTCGAAATTTTTTTTTCTTGAAAATTTCAAAAAAACAAATAAAAAAACTAAAAAAATAAAGAAATGATTTAAGTAAAAATGTGCATCTCCTTGACTCATAAGCCTGAAAGTTTTATCCACTTGCCCGAACGAAAAAAAAATTATCGCAATTTTTCATTTCAAAATCCAAACAAAGTGGGTTTGGAAATTGACAAGCGCTAAGCAAAAACTCAAAAATCGAAAAAGTACTTCTGTTACTATTTTTGATAATGACCTATATGATGCATATTTCAGTTTGAAGTATTTCGAAAACAATCTGGAAGCATATTACGGGAATGTAAAAACATGAAAATCTGAAAATTGAAAATTTTGAAAGAATGCTAAGACCAGAAAAACACGGAAATGAAGTTCTTATGAGTGAAAAAAAAAGCTACATTGTAGTGTTCATATAGTCAAAATCGGCTGAAAATTCCGATTTCATGTGATTTTTAGTGGGGCTGAAAATTGGAATCAGCTCTAGCCTAAATTGGATTTGCTTTTAATTAAAAGTCAGGAATTCTTTTGTGAACTAGGACTTAAAACGATAATATAAATAAGGAATCTTGTCAGTGTCAGGCAGTTTATGACTTCAGGATACTTTCTATAGTTCTTAGTCTTTGTCAACGAGGGATGAGGAAGGAATTTGATTGAGATTGTAAAAAAGTATAAAAAAAGTTTCAGCATTAAAAGCCATAACACAAAAATTCTTTTAGGAATAATATAAAGCAGAGTTCATAATGCATAGATAACCTAAATGCAATATCTGTTACGAAGTCCGATCCTTAACATACAAATGTTTTGCAAGATGCACTTACGCAGCTACAAGCTTTGCTCGCACTCAAAGCGAGTGTTGAGCGCTTTAAATATTCGGATTAAATAATAGAAATGGATTAAGAATTTTTACAGAAGAATTTATAGACAAAGAAGACTATTTTAAAAGTTAGGAAAAAGTAAATTTATTTAATGATAATTACAAACAAGATGTTGACTAACATCAGTTCTTTTTATATATCCACAGGCGTAAATTTGAAATTTTTTTCTGTCCTTTACCAATTTACATGAGAATATATATATATATATATATATATATATATTTTTTTTTTTTTTCTTTTTTTTACATGTTATCAACACCCTCACGGGCAAAGGCCTATTCAAGGAGGGGGTGTTAAAATAAACAAAAATTCAACTAACGCAAAATACGCAGATGAGCAAGCGGGGCTTAAAGTGAGGGAGATTATTGAGTAGGAAACACAAAGATGGAAAGTAATTCCACAGAAAGAGTGGCAGGAAAGAAGGAGGCATCGCCAGCGAACTATTCTGGAGTTGCTAATATCAACAATACCATGTGCCGCACAGCACTTGTCTACGAGGGGTTTAAAGCGTGTGGCACGCGAGTGGAAAGGTCCCTCGAGCACTTGCCGTTCGGTACTAAGAAAAGAGATAAACACCAACATCGCGCCGCCAAGATAGAGGGTCAAGTGAACTAGAAAGAACGGGACAGTTGATAAGTCTTTTTGCCTTTGACTCCCTAGTCCAAAAGCGGGTGAACCTTGAGCCAGATATGAGGCAGTACTCCATACAAGGCGGATGAGGCCCTTGTATACACTGGAGTAACTGTGAAGAGGAATAAAAAGTCTCGCATCTAAACAGAACTGCCAGATTCTTTGAGGCTGCCTTAGAACGTTTGTGAATGTGGGTTTACAGACATTTTTTTTTATGTAAGGCCAAGATGTTTATATTGTCAACCGGAGAGACGAGGAGAACCGTCGAAGAAATAGGAAAGTTAGAAGAGTGTCTTAGAGGGGAGATTTTGAAGAAGTTAGTTTTAAAGAATGATTTCACAAGTTCCGACACCCACCGGAAATTCTATCCAGATTCGCGAGATAGAATGCGGAAAGATTAAGACGAAGGCAATTCTAGAAGTAAGAGGGAGCAGAATTGAAATGAGTTGAAGAGTGAATGGGTCGAGTCATGGCATATGAGTGAATGAGTTGATGTCATGAGAAGATCCATTATGAAAAGTAGGAACTGAATAAGTGGGAGATAAGAACAGAACCCTGAGGAACACCACTCATTGAAGAAACGGAATGAAGAAAGTCGCCCATCAAACAACAGCGATATTGAGGCGATTTTGATATAGAAACTATATCCATATATGTAAGCATAAGAGAAGGAGGAAACTTCAAAGGAGGGGAGCTTGGAGAGGAGTGACGCGTGTCATACCGGTCAAATGCTTTGGATTTGTCAGCGCCCGGCTAAGTCTCCGTAGTTTTCTTAAGGGCGGAAAAACCGATAAATCGTTTAATATAGGAAGTTATTCACCTAGTAGAGTCGAACGACTGAAAGCGTACTGCGTATCGGAAAGAAGAGAATGAGGTTTCAGATGGTCAAGAAGTGAGAGTTGAGAAGGGTTCAAAGATCTTAGATTAGAACTCAAGTGAGAGCATAGGGCGATAGTTAGAGAGGATAGAAGCGTGCTTCTTTTTTCGGAATTGGTTTGACATGTGCGTGCTTCCCAACACTGAGGGAAAGTGTAGTATTGAGACATAGAGAATATATTTGATACGAGGGGAGGGTGCCAGCTCGGAGTACATCTCCCTTAAAATCGGGGAGGAAATGCCATCTCGGTCCACCGCCTTCTCTAAGTTATAGATCTCAGGTAGCCCATGCACCCGATCAAATGTAATCACAGGCAAGACATATGGACCTAGAGGAGAAGGTGGATGGAGGAGTGGAATTGCCAGATTCAGGGTTTGAGTTAGATGGGAAATAGAGGCCGAACGAGATTGGCCTTATTCAGTTGGAGATTAGCAACAGATCATTCATGAGTCGAAAAGAGGAGGAAAGACGTTTACTGAAGTTGTTGAGATGTTTTTGGCAAGAGGTCCAGAAAGATTTATCAGATAGAGAACAAGGAAGTTTAGCGACCTTCGTTTGATGAAAGCCGCTTTGCTCGTCGAAGAGTATGCCTGCAACGATTTCTTAGCTGAATGAAAATTAGCGAGAGTGAATAGGAGAACGAGAAATTTTCCACCCCGGATAAGCGTGTCTTTCTTGAATGGCGAGAGAACAGGCACGATCGAACATGGATTATGAGGAAGAAAAATTTAGTCGAAGAAGGAATGAACCTGCTGCTCATCCCATCCCGACTACACTCCACCTTAGTGGCAGAAGCCGAAGCGTCATCAGAAAGTCAAAGCGTCATTCCAATTATAGTTAGCGTAGAAGCGCGCAAGGCCCCAATACCCCGATGCAAGTGCCAGAAAAACGCATGGGCGAAGGATGAGAGCTGTTGACGAGAAAGTATAAGTAGAGAAATAAGGTTGTTGGTCAGATTTACCAATAGAGCGAAGGTATGTATTTATATAGAGAAAGGACTAGTGGTGAAAAATAGGTCAAGTGTGTTCAAGAATTGTTAGGACGATCCGGATGTTGTAGGTCTTTGATTAGTTGCTCCAATCGTAGTAATGCTAATGATTCGCCTCCTGCCACTAAAATCGTATGAAGCCACCATTCGTGTTGTGTACATTGAAATCCCTAAATAGAGACCTCAGTATTTGGATGAGAAGATATCACGTCTCTGTGAGAGGTAAGTAAGATATTCAAAAGAAAGAGTGAAAATCGTTCTGTAGGAGAACATAAGAGAAGCACAGAGATTATTTGTAGTAAGAAGGAAGAAAGGATTTTTGAGCCACAGAGATGCGAAGTTAGGAGATTCGAATTCACGAGCTAGGTGTTACAGGAGTATGTAAGTTTACATAGGCACCTACACTCCACCCTCAGGACGGAAATTATGAATAAGTTATAGTTGGAAACATTAAACGAGTTAGAGGAATTCTTAGCCATATGGGTCTCAGACAGGAGCAAAGGTTAGGCTAGATAGAGGTGAGTATTCCAAGGCAAAGTTAGATTTTAAGCCGTGTTGGTAAGTTAATGTAGGCCGGAGCTCGCAAACTGCCATCTTTTCACACACACCACACTCGACATACCACACGGCAAATTAAGAACAAAACAGAACAAAAGGAGAAGGGAATAAAAAAATTTAACACACACTAAATACTAACTTAAAAAATTTAAGTGCAAAATTAAATAAACACATGCTACTGTACAATGAAAAAAATAAAACTTAAACCTATATAACTTTACTACACTCGGGTAAAAATATTAAAATTTGTTAGAACCCAAAACTAAAAAAAATAAAAAAATAAAAATTAAAAACTAAGACTTATCTTTTAAAACGTCAATCGCAGACCTCGCGAAACGAATAATGATGATAATTACAAGATAAAAATTTAATAAGCTTCAATTAAAACAAAATGATTGATAAAATACACATACACTTTCACTATACACAGCACAACATAATAATAACGATAAATGAAATAAAGATAAACATTCGACAAGGATTAAAAACACGTCCACACTTCACAAGATTAAAACACAATATAATATATATATGATATATAATATATAATCTAATATTATAATATATATATATATATATACTATTATTATAATATTGATATATATATATATATGTTATTAGAATGTTAGATATTAGGATCTAGTAGGGAATTGAAATATTATATATATAGTATAATATTATTATATATATTATATATTCTATTAATATATATATATATATATTATATTATTATATTACATATATATATATAGGCTAGATGTATATATATATCTATATATATATATATATATATATATATATTATATATATACTATATTATACTAACTAATATATATATATATATATATATATATATATTATATATATATATATATGTATATATATACATATATATATATAATTATTATTTATATATATTATATATATGATAATATATACTATATATATATAATATATAATCTCTATATATATTATATATATATATTATACATTATATATGCAAGTATATAATTGCTACCAAACAGATATGACGGTCTTGCATAAAAGACCATTTACGCTAACTTCAGCACGGAAGAAGAAAATCTCAATAAAAATAAAAAAATGGATGTAGATTTCGGCTTTAATATAAAAACTATCGATCAAACTGACATTTATTCTAGAACTGACCGGGGCCCGGCCCGGCCCGGCCTGGCACCGGCGCATTTTTAGCGACCCGGCCCGGCCCCGGCCCCGGCCAAAAATCAGGAAAAAACCGGTTTTCTAACGGGGTTAACTGTAAATTTACACTAATAGAGGGTTAACCTAATCAACAAAATAATAAAATCTATATATTAATATCCATACTGCCTTTGTTATATAATGATGCAAAATATATAAAAATACTAAATATAATAAATTTTTTTTGTTGGTATTTACTATGATTTCAATTAGAAATTGAGGTCAAATATACTTTTCCGGCTTTTAACATAAAAAAAATTCGAAATTTGATATATCTAACGATTACGAAAAGGAAATAAATATAGATTGTTAAAAATATTAATGTATTTAATTATTTAAAGTAAATATTTTAAAGAAAATCAAATATTTTCCGAAATCTCTTTTCAAATTAATTTATTTGATTGATTAATATATATAATATATACTATATATATATATATATATATCTAAGTTATATATATTAATATATATATTATATATAGTATATATATATTATTTATAATAATATATATATTATAATTATATATAATATAATATATATATAATATATACTACTATATAACGCTTGGTTCAAATGTTGCCATAAATTTGTTTCCAGGGAACGAATTTAAGATGAAATAGGAAGCATGAATTGCTATTTTGGCAATCTTAATATATATGACGTCTTCGGGTATATAAGTACCCATGCATGCAGCATGCAATTTGAAATACATTAATCTAAGTTTTTATAAACAAAATATAAATAAAATGATACTAATATAAAAAACTGAATACATAAATGAAACACATATTTAAATAAATAATCACACGAAAAGTACTCTAATTGAGTTAGGTTTTTCATTTACAGTAGAGACAGGCGAATGCAAACTGAAAAGTAAGAAAATTTGTTTTACAGGTGGAGAAAAAAAAATGTTTACTGGTTGGGATATATATATACATCAATTAAATGCGTGAGAGGGGCTGCTCGACAAATCTTAATTTAATTCGGGTTTTAAATTCAATAAATGGTAGAGAACTTCAAGAATCTTCTGTCGAGTTGCATCACTCTGGCAGGGATAAAGAACTAAAAAGTTTTGTGCATAGGTGATTATTTTGGAAAGGCATGATTGGTATGGAGTAGCTTTTCTGGGGTTTATTAGTAAATACCAGTCTATAGAATCCCCGGTGTTTCGCGATCCCTGAAGTAAGTTGGAGGCTGTGGCCCACTGCAGAAGTTGCAGTCGCAATTATAACAAATATATCTAATGAGGACTATATGTAGGATGGAAGAGAACTTCTATGGCGGAAAAAATTTGGAATATACTGTGGTCTATTAATAGAATGAAACATACAAGCGAAGCAAAATGGAAAAGCATTGGGATAGAGGTGTGATTGAGAGTTTTCACAAGTTTTTGCGGTGCTAGGACCGAAGAACGGAAATTTTAGATAGATAAGTTGTTTAGGGATGGTTGACTTGAAATTTAGGGTGGAAATGGTTATTAAGAAAGTCGTTTACTAGGTTTGTAATAGTGTGTGTGAGGAAAGAGATTGCTAAAGCAAAAGGGACAGTATTGGAAAGAACACCATGAGGAGCATAAGTTAAAGGAACGGAAAATTTTGCATTGTAGTGAAGACAGTTGTTTGTTATTTGTGGAGGGGAGAAACCTAAAAAAATTAAGACCTAATGTGTATAGAAGAGGTTTTCTGTTTTCCTCCAAACTACAAACTGTTTCACTACAATGCAAATTTTTCCGTCCTTTACTTCTGCTGCTTCTGGTGTCTTTCCACCATGAAATACAATACCTGTCCCATTTTGCCTTTGCAATCTCTTTCTCAACACTATTCCAAACTAGTAAACGACTTTCTTAATAACCATCTTCCACCTAAATTTCCAGTCCCAACCGCTCCTAAGACAACTTATTTATAAAAATTCCGTTCTTCGGTCCTAGCACCGCAAAACTTGTGAAAACTTTCAATCACACTCTATCCAATGCTTTTCCTTTTGCTCGCTTTATTTTCATTCCTTATTAATAACCACAGTATTTCAAATTTTTTCCGCCATAAAGATTCTCTTCCTCTACATTTGAGGTCCTCATTAGTATATTTGTATAGTGTGCGGACTGCAACGTCCGCTACGTGGGCCAAACAGGCACTTTACTTGAGGATCTTGAAACACCGGGGAGTTTCTTATGAACTGGTTACCTATCACAACCAGACAACTCCTCATAGCAATCATGCTTCAAATAATCACCTATTGACAAAAAAATTAGTTCTATCCCTGCCAATGACATCGCAGGAAAGATTTGAGTTCTCTCTACATTAGATTAAAACCGAATTAAATAAGGATTTTGTCTGACATCCACCCTCTTATCATTAATTTATATATAAGTCCAAGCAGTACTCTTTCTTACGTGTAAACAAATTTCTTAACTTTCAGTTGCATTTCGCCTTCTATGTATGAAACCTAATCAATCTGGGTACGTTTTCGTGTGTATTTATTTATTTTAATTTTAAATTTTTCTCTGCTAACACTAAGAAGTTTGAATATAAGTTGCATTTTATTTATATCTTGTGTCACGAAATATAGATATATTTATTTCAATTGCAGTGGCTGATGAAGGGTATCGTTATATACCCGAACGTCCATTTACTAAAGATGGTTCAATATGCTTTATCTTTCTATGTCACTTTATATTATATAATATATATATATATATATATATATAGTATATTATATAGATATATAATATATTATATATATTTATATATACTATATATATATATATATATATATATATATATAGTTATATATATATATATATATATATTATTATAATATATATTTATATATAATATTATCCCGTATATATATATATATATATAATACTACTACTACTTTATTACAACTTATTCTTCTAGAAATAAATTAATTTCTATAAAATTT
>JABUQX010095463.1:22500-25000 GCA_015478945.1 Trachelipus rathkii
TTGTTGTTCAGACAAATGCAACTCACGAACCAAATCACTGATTTCTGCTTATGCTATGAAGTGGACTTTAGTTTTTGATCCTTCTGGTATGCATGGTTAATCTCTTGAAGTTTCATATATTTCTTGCCAAGAAGCTGGTGCTGTTCGAATTGGTAAGAGTTCAGTCTAAATTGCTTGTCTTATAGCTGATTGTACAGCTTGGTGAAAAATACTCTTATTATTTTTTGAAGCAAAATCAGTAGCATTTTTTAAGCAAACATAAAAATCATCATAATGATTCGTTGGATCCAGCCAAATCATAGACACTCTAAAAGGCAAATTCTCTTTTTTACTTGTAACCAGTGGATTATTTTAACAAAGCACCTAATATGCACCATGTGCAGCCCAGGAATTATCTTGGTCTCCCAAAGAGCAATCAAAATAGTTTATAAGCAGTTTTTGGCAGTAGTGATATTGGTTTGCATTGAAATTATTGTGGTGAATTTTCCCCAAACAAACATAAAAATAAACATTCGGAAAATATTTTGCAAGCAGAATTTTTTTTATATGGTAAATTTACAAAAAAATTTATGGAACTAAAATAATCTGAAATGTATTTACTTATATTTAAATAAATAAGTTTTTATTTAATTTGGTATAGAATTAAACAAAATAACAATAAAAACAACATAACAGCACATTCAAGTTACACCATTAAGAGCTGAAATGACACTGAAGAAAATTTAATCTATGAAATGACCCGTTGTGTAATCCATTGAAAAGTTTGTGCACGGTTGAGTTGACTTTGCAACTTTAATAGCAACTGTTTTATTGCAGATTATAGTTAGGCCTACAGCATTAGTCATTTAAGAAAACAGACATAAATAAACGTGTCGAAAGCAACTAAAACCAAACGAACAAGTTTTTAGACCATATATATGTACTTATATTGTAATCATACAATGATAAATATAAATGTAAGCTGTGATAACTTGAAAATGTGAGATGATATGTCACTTTGGAGCACATCTTCAAATTTAGCATGATAATATACTATATAGAACTTGCACTTGATTTCCATTTCCGAGAATTAGATACCCAGCTTTGGATATCAGGATATAAAAAATGTTTATTACAAAGATTATTTAATAATTTTATTTGTTCATTATTTCCACTTAATATCTGTACTTATATTTGTACTATTTGTACGTATTTAAAATTTATGCTAATGTCTGTACGCAAAATTTTTACTTAAAGTTTGTTTGCGGATCCATTATATTTGCTCTTAATAATTGTACTTATATATGTGAATAACATTTGTGTTTATATACTTTTACTTATAATTGTACTCATATTTTCACTTATATGTGTTCCTAATGTATTTGAGCCTAATATATGTACTTATATTTGTATTAATATCTTATTTCTATGCTTACTTATATATTTATATCTAGTATTTGTTCATATTTGAACTCAAGATTTCCAATTATATTTCTGTTTAATAAATTTTTCCCATTTGCACTTAATACGAATTAAAACTCGGATATGGACACATTTGTTTATGACTGTGTGGTGTGGTGCTGTGCGATTTGGTGCGGTGCAGTACGGTGTGGTGTGTGGAGACCTTTTTAAAATGCAGAGGTGTAGTGTGCTGTGTACATAATAAGCTGCCGACATGTTGCAGCGAAGGATTTGGAGGCATGGAAGAGTTCTGAGTCTGAAACGGTTCATGATGCAGATTATGGTTTGGCTCAGGCCGAATCTTTAAATTTGTATACAAACGTATAATAGCCAAATAAGGTGTCTTTCCCCAGGTTTACGAGCTCTTAGAACTTGATTTTGAGGGTTTCAAAACTCTCAAATGTATCTAAAATCCCCCTTCAGGGGTTCCAGATTAAAAGAGAAGAAATTAGAAAGATACAAATTGAGTGCATAAGAGAAGAAGACAGGAATAGGATGAAGAAGGAATAAAAACAAGGTAGAGGTGGAGAAGGCATATGATACGGTGCACTGCACCGTAGCCATTGCCGGAGTAAGAGTTGAATTCTGGTTACAAACGAGTAATAGACCGAGCAAGGTGTATTTCCATAAGTTTACAAAGTTATTGAACTTAATTTTATAGGTTTCTGAACCCTCATGGGTGTTTGAGAGACCCCAGGGTGGGGATCCCAGACGAGAAAATAGAAAGGCAAAGAATGCATACGAGAAGAAAACGAAGAAAGGTTGAAGAAAAAATAAGAACAAGTCAGAGATGGAGAACTGCACAGGTTTTTAGCTGGAACAGGTGCGGTGCTGAGAAAAGATACATTAGTTTAATATACCATTATTGGTGTCATTTTACATGTTTCCGACACCATAGATCCGAATTTGATTGTTTCAAGTTACTGAGAGGAGTCTGAACACCCCTGGAGTGAGACTCCTGAAGAAAAAACCTTTAAAAATTAAAATGAATTCATCTACAATAGCAAATTATTGCCATAGATAATTCACTGTATCAGCCTTAAATCTTAATTTTCTTTAG
>JABUQX010095463.1:32500-34686 GCA_015478945.1 Trachelipus rathkii
TAATATATATATATATATATATATATATATATATATATATATATATATATATATATATATATATATATATATATATATATATATATATATATATATATATATATATATAATATGTAGTATATATATGATATATATATATATATATTTTGGATTGGGGAATGTTTTTCAGATCAAGCGCAGCAACCTGAGGCATGCATATGGAATTTATTGTACAAAATAAGTAGTAGGCTGGAACCAAACCCAAACTACACTACTGATAGAAAACTGGGTGGTGGAAGAGGATTGAATGAGAATAGATAATATAATTAATTCGAAAAAAAAGAAGGATAGGAGAAAACTAAAAGATTAAGTATATGACAAGGTAACATACTAGTGATGGGGCCGGATGGGTGCACAAATTCCCACCTAGTATTAGCTCTTATATCTATGTTAATAGTAAAGGACACCGCTATCGAAACAGGAGAAATTTGAGCGTAAGTTGCAGCAACTTGTTCAACATTTCCACATCTGAGTTTTGATGCTTGATGCATCAAATTAAGGTTTCCGAGGGCCGAGGACGCGTTTCTGAGGTCTTCGAATCAAATGGAGAGATCCACGAGTTGGGTTTTTAAAAGTCCAAAGAATTGTTTTCGATGGGCCACAGACGCATTTTAACTCCGAAAGACTGTTTTTCAAGGCTACGGTTGTTTTTCTGAAGTTTTTTGACGTGAGACTTTAGAGGCTTGACCCCGAAAATGATCGTGAGATCATTTGTCTGATGGTACCATTCCGATTACTCACGGCTAGTAAAGGCGATAGCGCAGCACCACGTCCCACCCCTCCCATCTGGCTATGAGTTTACTATTTACTGCTTGAACAATCATATTTAAACGTTTTGGGCAGTGTAAAGTAATGTTAAAGATTGCCTAATGCTATCATCTGATGGTATGTTTAAAGCTTTGTTATGTTAGTATTTTACTTGTAGTTTGAATAAGATTGGTCAGGTTATGATATGAATTTTTTGTTAAAGGTTTTTTTGTTATATATTACGAATGTTAATGTTAAATTAACATTGATATGTGTATAGGATACGAAGAAGAAAAGTAGGGCTAGGTTAGGTTATTGTTGGGTATACTATTTAATATTGTATGTATGGAACTTTTGTCCAAAAATGCTAGCAAAATTTTGGTTTGTACTTAGGGTCATTTAGATTTGCTATAATCATTATGTTCTTATTAGGTTGAGTTGTGTGAGCTTATTGCTAAGTTGAAATTAAATAATTGTTGTTAAAATTAATATAATAAAGATTTAGTAAAAAAACCTTAAAAGTGTTTTCTATAAAATTTTTATGTTATGTTTCACACAAACAACTTATTTTTGTTGTTTTAAAATTATAATAATGATTGTGTAATAGTTTGTTAATAGTAATTGTTATTACAGATTTTTATTTTTGTTTATGTAAAGTATGTTAGAAGGTGTTTTGTTGACAGCTGTTGATAAGTTAAAAACTTTGCTATGTTAGGCATTTATTCTTATATAGGGAGGTATGATAGGTTTTGTTACGATACCGCTTATATTTATTAATTGGTGATATTATGTTACTTTTATTGATGTTAAACTGCTATTCAGAGATTCGTATGATAGACAGGTTATGATATGATAACTTTTTTGTTAAGTAACTGTTAAATATTACAATGCTATGCTAAATTTAACATTGATGTATGGATTAGATCATATTTGGTTGTGACATAAAAAAATAAGTTAGTGAAAAACAAAATGTTTTTTTAAATAAATTTTGTTATGATCTTACATAAAGAACTTTATTTAATGATGTGTTTATGCATAAAATGAAGTTTAAATATGATTTTTAATCAAATTGACAATAGATCAACGTATGGGTTGGATAAATCTATAAAAGGAATAATTTTTTAGTAAAACATAAATTGTTTTAAGTAAATTATTTGTTATGTTCATACAAAGAGCTTATTTTTATGTTATGTCTAGTACAAAATAATAACATATAATAATAATAATAGATAATAATTAATAATAATAATAATAATAATAATAATAAATAATAATAAATAATAATAATAATATATTAATAATAAATAATGAATGAATAATATAATAATAATAATAATAATAATAAGTAATAATAATAAAATAATAATGATAATAATAATAAATAATAATAATAATATATT
>JABUQX010095464.1:5000-12500 GCA_015478945.1 Trachelipus rathkii
GTTTATCCTGTGATTTTTATAACAATCGTTGATGGCGCAGTTCTGCTCTACTATTACTGTAACTAAAAACCTGTCAATTTGGCTTCGTCAAAATATACTATATGAAACGCAAACCATCCATTTACCTATCCAATCCTTTCTTAAATGTTGTAATCGAGTCGCACTCAACAACTTCCTGTGGCTAACCATTCCAAAAATTAACAAGGTAATGTTTACTTTAAGGGTCCCTGCTTAGATTTTTTAAAAAATCGCAGCATAGACTCTAAAAAAATAGTATTGAAGAATAAAAAAACCCAGAATGATGTATGTTTTTAGGAAAAAAATGTTAGAGCCTCTCAAAATTTGAATTTTCCCAAAGGATTTTCTTATAAAAAAAACTGAACAGGCCTCGAGGTCGTTATAGGACCATCTTAGTTCAGGTTATGATAAGATTTGTTAAGTATATACATATTTACTCTATGTATACTTAACAAAAGATATCATAACCAGAACTAGTAGGGTCTTAAAATGAGACCTAACATGGATGGATCGACAATGACGTAAACCTAGACCTAACTTAGATGGATTTACGTTGCCGAGAACCTAGACGGAGTTCTAGCAACCATGGCTATGCTACTATTTCTTTTACAGTCTTTTCTTGGGCTTATTTTGTAAATTGCCATAAAAAGAAATTTCGGTCAGATTTTTTATAAGAAAAGTCTCAGGGATATTTTTAAATTTTGAGAGGCCGTAACTTTTTTCCTAAAGACTTGCATCATTCTGTTTTTTGAATACATAACTATTGTATAGTTTACTTATCTTATAACTTCTTGCTCTTGTAAATGACATTGCAATTTATTATATTTTATTCTTTACTTCCAAATACTGATTAGCCACTTTCATGTTACTGCTTGGAATCATATCCAAATCTTTTTCTTTTTCCACAAAGTCAAGCCAGTCCCCATTCATATTATAGTTAGATCTTTTATTTGAGTAACCTAGGTGAAGAACCTTACACGTATTACTATTAAAATTCATTTGCCACTTATCTGCCCACCTTAGAAGTTTATCAAGATCATTTCGAATCTTTTTACATCCATCATTATTCCCTACTGAGGTAGCCACTTTGGTTTCATCAGTAAACTTAGAAACCTTACATTTAAGTCCCTGGTCTAAATCATTTATATATGTATACTTGAGAAGTTGTGGAGTAAATTCAAAGGAGGTTAGGTACTATTTGAACTAGAGATGTAGATATTAAACTGGTCACCTACACCAGTATTATAACGATTTGATTCATTCATGATGCTGAGAGACATAAATGCTGGATGGGAAGGAGTTTCTAAGTCGATAAATCAAAAATTTCTTTTTCATCATTTGAAAGATCACATTGCAAACTTTGTCTCATTCAGTGATCTCAACACGCTTTATCTCTCCTTCAACCTCACTGACTTATTTCTATTCCAAGCATTTTTCCTTCCTCTTCCAATAGGCATCTTGAGTTATTACTTTTTAATATTTATTAATGATTCCTAATATTAGCTTTTATATATAGAGTAGTTTACTAATTTCTCAGGTGAATAATTTAATTAACTCTATAAATTAATAATCTAACAGTCAAAATTTTAACTACAAGTCAGTTACAGACTTACAGTCCAAGTTTAACTTGAGGGCTGTGACTGACAGCACACTTTGAGTTTAAGAACTGCTTTTGCCTGTTAGCCAGCCTGAGACAATCAGTCCTATCATGCTTAGGCTACGAAACCAACCACCCAGTTTCGAGGTTATAGCTACTGAATTAGAGGGAGCTAATTTGCTAACTTCCCAGAGCCTCAGATTATATTCTTGACAATGTTTGAAATTTAAATATATTACTTTTACTAACAATATGCCTGTTATGTCATGACTATCAATAACACGTAACAACAGCATTACCATTTAAATTTACAAGTTTCAACCAAAGAGATGGTAACATTTATTCAATACCTATTTATTAATTTATCTGTAGAATAATATTAAGATGATATAATTACAAAAAAAAAAATCAATTTTTGATCATTTTGTTTTTTTTCTCAAAAATAAAATTAAAAAAAGCAAAAAACAAAATCAAAATACCAGTGGACTGATTTTTTTTGGTGCCAATACCTTTTTTTCAAATTATTATCATTAAATATATATATATATATATATATATATATATATATATATATATATATATATATATATATATATATATATATATATTATATATATATATATATATATTATATTATATATATAAATATATTATATATTATATGATAATATATATATATATTATATATATATATATATATATATATATATCTATATATATATAATATATATATATTATATATATTATATATAATATATATATATATATAATATATATATACATATATATATATATAAATATAATAATATATATATATCTATATATAAATATATATAATATATTATATATAATATATATATATAATATATATATATATATATATATATATATATATATATATTGCAATCATTCGAATGACCAAAACGGCTGGAGGTGAGTGAGGATGGTCATAGGAAGGGATTGACTTTTCCAACGTCCATGGTCTTGACTCTAACTTCGAATCTGCAGAGTACCACCTCCTTAACTCTCATCCTAACATGTTACCTCTGTCTGAGACCCAACTATCCAGGGGTTCTTTATCTAATAAACATAGTATCCCTAATTATAACTTTCTTCTCAACTTCCGGCTAAATGATGGAGTCTGCCTTTATAAACATTAATACTGAAGACTACAGTGTAATACATCTTAAAAATCTTGAATCTCCTAACTTTGATATTCTGTGGTTTGAGATCTTTCTCCCTACTACTACTATTATCTTGTGTTTCTGCTACTGCCCTCTTAATAAAATAGATCTTCTGGCCCTTTTTAAATATCTTACTATTTATCATAAGACAGTTACTTCTCATCCATATGCTGAGGTCCTCTACTTATTGGGCTTCAATGTACACCATACGTATTGGTTGGGCTCCTCTTATGCTGATACAGGTGGGAAAAGGATAATGCATTCAGCATTCTCAACAATCTGGAACAGCAATTGATTAAGAAACCTGCATATCCCAGATGGTCCAAACCAATTGTTGAACACACTTGATTTATGCACCATTATTCCATCTCTCTATAAATACACCTTTTTCCCTCCTATTAGTAACTCTGACCACAATCTTGTAGCTCTTAATTATAACACTTTCTCTTTAGCAGATCCACCCTGCTCAAAACGTATTTTGTGACACTTTAATTAAACTAATTTAGGAGCATTGCGCCGCTTTTTTGCTAGCTACTCCTGGAGTGAATCCTGTTCTGATTCTCTGGACGCTTCAGCCTCTGCTGAAAAGGTGAGGTCAGTGATCGTTTATATATATAGTATAATATATTATATATTATATATATATATATATATATATATATATAATATATATATATAAATATAATATACTATATATATATATATATATATATATACCAGGGTGATTCAGAGAGAATAGTACAAGAATGTTAGGAGTGATAGTATGGGCACTTGTGAGTATAAGATTTAAAGACATATGTCCAACTCTCAAAGGGTGTGGGGATACAGCTGTTTGAATATAGCACATACATAAACGTATGGGGGCTGTTAATAAAAAACTACAGGCCTATTGATTACATTTATTGAGTATCTGCATGATCTCAGTTGCAGGATTATACATTACATCAGGTTAAAGTAATTGTTCAAAGGTTCCACCCCCGGCCTCCATACACTTTCCAACTCTCCTGCCAATTGTACGTGTAGCGTTACGAATTTTATGTCGATCTTGTTTTATGATGGCCCCAATATTCATAATGCGAGCGACCAATTCCTCTCTTGTGTTTACCTGTATCTTATAAACCTCTGTTTTCATCCATCCCCAGAGACAATAATCTAAAGGTGTAAGGTCTGGGGACCTTGGGGGCCATTGTACGGGACCACTGCGGCCTATCCATCGATCAGGGAATATTGTATTTAGATACTGTGTTACCTGACGAGTAGCATGTGCTGGGGCTCCGTCGTGCTGGAAGAACATACGCATCCTTGTAGCCAAAGGAACATCATCCAATAATGGTGGAAACACGTTTTGCAAGAAGTCTGCATACATGGCACCTGTAAGCCGGTTCGGCAATACAACAGGCCCAATCAACACATTATCGATGACACCGCACCACACATTAACACTAAAACGATACTGAAAATTCGAATCCACAATGGTATGTGGATTTTCCTCTGACCACCTATGTGCGTTATGGGTGTTGTTGATCCCGTTACGAGTAAAGGTAGCTTCATCGGTGAATAATATGAATGGTATTAATGCGCGGTTAGCATTTACCCAACGACAAAACTCCAAACGTTTGACGTAATCTCCTGCTTCAAGGTGTTGCATGCGCTGTAGATGATAAGGATACAAGCCATGCTGACGCAATGTTCTCCATACTCGTGTTTGTGGAATACCGACCCTTGTAGAAATTCTCCGTGTGGTTGTTGCGGGGCTTTGTTCTACCACCTGAAGAATGTTTTCTACGTCATCCACATTTTGTTCATCGCCACATTCAGAGGAAATATGCCTGCTGGGTACTGCCCCTGTCTCACGAAGCTTACTATAAGCACAGGTAAACACTCTTGAATCCGGCACACGACGGCGAGGAAACCGTCTACGGTATTCCCTACAAGCAGCAAGGGCATTCCCATCGCAAAAACCGTACACAAATATCATGTCGGCATATTCCTCGTGCGTATAGACATGCGGCATTGTTAGAAACACTTGTAACACCATTGACAGCCAGGGTACAACTGGCGTCGTACGGACAATTCAATAAAATTCAAGGACATTGTAATGTTTATTACGTATAACGTAAACCGTATGTATGAACATACATATTTTGGGGTAAAGGCTTAATAAGGTAACCTTTTTCATAGATGGTAAAATTAACGTTCCCTATAACTAAAACGACTGTATCTCTACACACATTCAAAATAGGACAGATGTTACAGACAACATTGTTACACCGATTACTCCATACTATCACCTCCTACATTCTTTACTATTCCTCCTGAATCACCCTGTATATATATATATATATTAGAGATATATGTGACATCCGCTTCCGCATAACATATCCACTTCCACATCTATAATATATATATATATATATAATAATATATATATATATCGATATATATATATATATATATATATATAATATATATATATATATATATATATATATATATATATTATATATATATACTATATATATCATATATGATGTATGTATATATATATATATATTTATATATATTATATATATATTATATATATTATATATAATATATATATATATATATATATATATATTATATATATATATAATATATATATATATATCACCGTATATAATATATATATATAATAGGTTTTGGGATGTTTTGGGAGTTTAAAGTTTTATTATACAAAATTTGATTTATTATTAATTTTAGAATAAAACTTTTTAATTTAGGTTTTAGGTGTATGATTATTTTTATCACGATTTCTCGTTTTTATTTTTTCTGGTCTGTCTTTGCTTTTGTTTTTATTTGTTTGTGTGGCGTGGTGTGTGTGAGGCAAGGTTTTGCGTAGGTTGTGGGCTTTCTATTGACTTCACCAACAATCCGCGCTTAAGCCTCACGCTTCCGTGGAACACCACTTCTAACTCTAAACCCTAATCTTTTTGCTCTTGTCTGAAGACTCAGATGCTTAAGAATTCATCCTCTAACTCGTTTAATGTATCCAACTACAACTTATTTCATAATTTCTGTCTAAAGGGTGGAGTATGTGCCTTATGTTTAAACCTAAACACTCCTGTAACACGTCTCGTGAATCTCGAATCTTCTAATTTCGATGTTCTATGGCTTAAAATCTTTCTCCTTCTACTACAATAATCTTGTGCTTCTGCTACTGGTCTCCTAACAGAACAGATTTTCCCGCCTTTTTTGAATATCTTTCTACTTCTCACGAGACTGTTATACTCTTTCTCTCATCCAAATACTGAGGTACTCTATTTTAGGGGATTTCAATGTACCCAACACTGAATGGGGGGTCCTCTCATACTGATTTAGGGGGGAGGAGGCCGAATCCATCAGCATTCTCCCGATCTGGAGCAATAATGAGAACCCACACACATTCGATCGTCCTAACCAATTCTTGAACACACCTGACTATGTTTCACCACTAGTCCTTCTCTCTTAAAATACACCACTTTTGCCGCTCCTATCGATAAATCTGACCAACACCTTATATCTTTTAATTTTATACTTTCTCTCCAACAGCTCCATCCGGCCCTAGCTCGTTTTTTTCTGCCACTTTGATCGGGCCGATTGGGGGGGGCCTGCGTTGCTTCTACGCTAACTATATTGGAATGACTGCTTTGTCTCTGGTGACGCTTCGACTTCTGCCGATAAGGTGGGAGCTGTAATCGTTGATGGAATGAGCAGGTTCATTCCTTCTTCGACTAAATCTTTCTCTCCTCATAATCCATGGTTCGATCGTGCTTGTTCTCTGGCCATTCAGGCTAGAGACAGTGCGTATCGGGTGTGGAAAAATTCTCGTTCTCCTTTCACTCTTGCTAATTTTCATTCAGCTAGAAATCGTTGCAGGGATACTCTTCGACGAGCAAAGCGGGCTTTCATCAAACGAAAGTGCGCTAACCTCCTTGGTTCTCCTACTGACAAATCTTTCTGGCCTCTTGCCAAAAACATCTCTAACAACTTCTGTAAATCTGTCTTTTCTCCTCTTATTCAATCTGATGGTTCTGTTGCTAATTCTCCAACTGAAAAGGCCAATCTCTTCGGCCTCCTATTTTCCTCTAACTCAACCCTGGACGATTCTGGCATTCCTCATCCTCCCTCCTTCTCCTCTCAGGTGTCCTATGCCTTTGCCTGTGATTACATTTGATCGGGTGCATGGGCTCCTGAAATCTACGAACGTTAGGAAGGCGGATGGCCCGGATGGCATTCCTCCCCGAGTTTTGAGGGAGTGTGCTTCCGTGCTATCCCCGCCCCTAGTTCAACTATATTCTCTATGTCTCAATACTAACACTTTCCCTCAGTGTTGGAAGCACGCACATGTCCAACCTATTCCGAAAAAAGGAAGCCGCTCTGATCCTTCCAACTATCACCCTATAGCTCTTACTTGTATTCTATCTAAGATCTTTGAAACTCTTCTCAACTCTCATTCTTAGATCGATCTGGAATCTCATTCATTCTTTCCGATCGCCAGTATGGCTTTCTGCGCTCGAGGTCTACTGGTGATATACTTCCTATCTTATTGATTTATGGTTTTCCGCCCTCAGGAACTACGTAATTGCGTAATGGCGCTTGACATATCCAAAGCATGGGACCGGGTATGGCACCCGCACTGGCCTTCCAGCTCCCTTCCTTTGGGTTTCCTCCTTCTCTTTG
>JABUQX010095464.1:15000-17500 GCA_015478945.1 Trachelipus rathkii
CCTAAAACTAATAATTTTCTTCAGTGCTGGAAGCGAGCATAAATGTTAAGCCGATCCCCAAAAAGAGTAGCCGTTCTGATCCTTCCAACTATCGTCCTATAGCTCATACTTGTATTTTGTCTAAAATATTTGAAACTCTCCTTAACTCTCATTTCTTGGATCACCTGGAATCTCATTGCCTTCTTTCTGATCACCAGTATGGCTTTCGACGCTTGAAGTCAACTGGTGATTTACTTTCCTAACTCACTTCTTTATGGTCTTCTGCCTTTAGGAACTATTTGGAGTCTTGTTTGGTGGCCCGTAACATATCCAAAGCTTTTGACTGGGTATGACATGCGTCACTACTCTCTAATCTCCCTTCCTTTGGGTTTCCTTCTCTTTGCTTTCTCTTGTCTAGTTTTCTCTCAGATCATTCCATATCGGTGCTTGTTAATGGAGCGATCTCCTCTTCCTTTCCTGTTAATTGTGGTATTTCTCAGGGTTCTGTTCTTTCATGTTAATTGTCGTGTTTCTCAAGGTTTTGTTCTATCTCCAACTTTATTCTAACTTTTCATTAACGATCTTCGAGACTGCATTTCAAACTCTGTTCATTCTTATGCCGATGATTCATTTCTCCATTTTTCCACTCATTTCAAATCTGTTCCCTCTTTTGCATCTAGAGTTGCTTCTTGACTTCATCTTTCTTATTCCATTCTTGCTCGGCAAGATGGGATTTCCCCGAGTCACACCAAACCCAAAAACCCAAGAGCAAAAACCCACCAAAAACCCAACTTCTTGGGTTTTTGTTCTCTAACTTCTAATTTTGAATTTTAAATCAATGTAAATGGAAGACCATAGTAACCATGGGTTTCCTAGCCAGTATAATGAAGATAAAAAAAAATTTATTTTATAATCTATGCATTAAAAATCTGAATATTTAGTCCACTTTTGAACTGAAGGTAAATATATATAATTCAAGATTTGCACCCAATCATCCCCCCCAAATCCAAAAAAACAAAAACAAAATCAAAGGCCACATTATCCTTAGTCTTTCCTCTGATAGTTTATCAAGATAATAAATTTTTTTTTTTGCAATTTCATAATTTAATCTTAAATTTTAAACAAAGTAAATAAATACTTGAATGTATGTTTTTCAGATAAAAATGTAATGGAATACTATGTATCAATACTCTGAATCAGTATTATTTTTTGATCTCGAGTGCCTGTAAATTCTTACAAGCATTTCAGCCTTTTCTCTTCCCAATCTATTTCTTATTTTGCTCCAAATGATCCCAAACGTTGAAAAGAATCTTTCTATTTATCCTGAACTTCTACATTTCTCTAAATGGCTTTTAACCCTTTCTATTTTTTTTGTTATATTCTCTTTGCAGTAATTACAAAGAACTCTGTTTGGTTGGTCACTTAATACTGTCCCCTCCTTCCATTCACTAGCCTTATATCTTCCTCCCGAATGATACTTTGGCATTTTTAAATATCCTGTATATTGTTTTGAAGATTGTATTTAATTAAAATATTCAATAATAATAAGGATATCTGAAAGTAAAAAATAAATTTGTCTAAATAGGAAAGCTTGAAGATTTTTTGAAAACGATTTATATTATATATATATATATATATATATATATATATATATATATATATATATATATATATATATATATATATATATATATATATATATATATATATATATATATATATATATATATATATAATAAACTAGCATTAGTAATAATTTATAAAAATAATCAGAAATACATTTTTAAGCTGTAGTTAAACTTTGCAGTTTCTCTCATATAAAGAAACTAGTTTTTAAATTTGAAACTTGTATCTTACACTTACGTTGACTTTAGCAGTATTGATTTGTCTACTCAAAAGTTTTTCTGACAAAGTATACAAATACCCAAAACCTAAACCCAAAACCCACCCAAACCCAGCTGGTTTGGTTTTTTATTCCATGTCTTGCTCGGCAAGATGGGATTTCCCAGTGGAGTCACACCAATCTTGTGAAATTTAATATCTTTAAAAACTCATCTCTTTCACATCTTTCTCCCTAAATTACCTTCCAACTATTCTATCTCCTTTGACGGCTCTAATGTCTCACCTATGAATAACATAAACATTCTTGGTCTGAACATTAACAACAAATTGTCTTGGAAACCACGACACAACGGTTTCAAAGGTGGTCTCAAGGAAGCTGGGAGTTCTCTTCAGGCTACAGTAATTTTATTTCTTCCGAACAGTTATATGAGGGTCTTATTCGCCCTTGTATGGAGTACTGTTCTCACATTTAAGGGGGTTCCGACTCCACCCTTCTTTTGGACAAGGTCAAGTCTAAGGCTAAAGGAATAATAAACTGTCCTCTACTTTCTAACTCCCTTGACCCTCTATTCCTGCTACGTGACGTTGGCGCACTGTCTCTTTACTATTGCAGGTGTTCGAGGGAGTTGATCATTCGTATACCTTCACAACTGCTATGCTTTCGTAGCACAAGGAGGGG
>JABUQX010095464.1:22500-26418 GCA_015478945.1 Trachelipus rathkii
TCATGCCGGAACTTGAAAGAAGCAAAATTTTGCTGGTAAAGAAAAAACAATATAAGGTGGGTAAATTAGGTAAAGTAACAACATGGCGCTTATAAAAGTCATCAAGGACAAATAACAATGTCCATATTTTGAAGGACAACCAGCCATCTGTGGAAATTCCCTCTGAAACATGTAATTTATTATAGCTTGTGGGAATGGAAAATGAAAAATAGAACGGGAAAGGAGATGAAAATCTACAAATGAAAGCCAAAATAAAATAAAATACTACTATCTTTTTCAGGAAGTGCAATAAAGGTTGACAAAATTCTTAACGAGAGTAAAATTATATATTTACTGCAGAGGTAATTATTAATTGATCTTTTTATTGTAGTTCTTACCATTCTCGCGTAGTGTTTCGAATTCTTCCTTCCTTTTTTAAATAATTATAATGAGGTTTATTTACCAGATCACGATGAGATTCTGTAAATATCTCCTAATAATTCTAGCAAATTGAGATCAACAAATTATGCACTGGTTTTAGAGGATATCTGTATACAGGTAGAATTTACGTGATAGCCTGAGCGCCATACACACCTCGGCGCTTTGTAAAGGGCTTTTCTTATACCCTCTGTGAGTCAATAAAATCCGCTATGATATTGCTATGCCAAGAGGAAGGAGCCGGCCTCTAGTTGATTCCATTATGCACCTCAGTGAAGAGAGGCTGCATCTGCGATTGCATATTCAAATAATTTCTTTGATTTTTATCATTATTCAATTTGTGACAATTCCATTATTATTTAACTTTTATGGCACACACACATATATATATATATATATATATATATATATATATATATATATATATATATATATATATATATATATATATATATATATATATATATATATATATATATATATATATATATATATATATATATATATATATATATATATATATATATATTCAAAGATATTTGTGCAATAAACGCAACAATTATTTGTATATTTCAAATGGTCCTAAGTGGGTTTGAACCCTTACTCCTTGAGATGGTACTCCAGAGTGTTACCTCGAGACCACGATTGGCTAAAAGGAAACCCATCATTTTACCTCTGAAAGCTTAGCTTCCCAAGAGGAGCGAAGGCGTGTCTTGGACACCTAACCTCCGACGGGCCTCCCCGCCAACACTCGGGTCAGGGGCAACACTGGGTAATTTTTTAACCGGACATTATTAGATATTCAAAGATATTTGTGCAATAAACGCAACAATTATTTGTATATTTCAAATGGTCCTAAGTGGGTTTGAACCCTTACCCTTGAGATGGTACTCCAGAGTGTTACCTCGAGACCACGATTGGCAAAAGGAAACCCATCATTTTACCTCTGAAAGCTTAGCTTTCCAAGAGGAGCGAAGGCGTGTCTTGGACACCTAACCTCCGACGGGCCTCCCCGCCAACACTCGGGTCAGGGGCAACACTGGGTAATTTTTAACCGGACATTATTAGATATTCAAAGATATTTGTGCAATAAACGCAACAATTATTTGTATATTTCAAATGGTCCTAATTGGGTTTGAACCCTTACCCTTGAGATGGTACTCCAGAGTGTTACCTCGAGACCACGATTGGCTAAAAGGAAACCCATCATTTTACCTCTGAAAGCTTAGCTTCCCAAGAGGAGCGAAGGCGTGTCTTGGACACCTAACCTCCGACGGGCCTCCCCGCCAACACTCGGGTCAGGGGCAATTTATATATATATATATATATATATATATATATATATATATATATATATATATATATATATATATATATATATACTATAAATATATATATATATATATATATATATATATATATATATATATATATATATATATATATATATATATACTATATATATATATATATATATATATATATATATATATATATATATATATATATATATATATATATATATATATATATATATATATATATATATATATATATATATATATATATATATATATATATATATATATATATATATGGGTGGTATATTTATAAGCAGTTGGATTTGCGGAGCGATAAGTCAATAGTCGGTGTCATTGTTAGTTTTAATAATTTTTAGAAGTTACATTAAATTTTTTGCAACCAAACCTAACCTATTTCCAACCAAACCTAACCTAACCCAACCAAACAACCTTAATTAACCTAATATTAACGGAGTCCACTGCTGATAATGGACTATATATATATATATATATATATATATATATATATATATATATATATATATATATATATATATATATATATATATATATATATATATATATATATATATATATATATATATATATATATATATATATATATATATATAAGTAGTATGTACGCCGGTTGGAGCGACCTACACCTTTTTCGATAGGAAGGAATAGAGGTATCGGTCTGAAACTTGGAATATAATCTATTGATGTATTAAGCTCGATACATGCGAAATTTCAAGTCGCTAGGATGTATATAGGGGGTAGTCACCCCCGAGAGCGAAGGTGAAATATGTCGCTTACGCCCTTGTTGCGGGTTCCGAGCGAGCAAAGATTAGGCTTACGGGCAAGCTCGACCACCTGATGGACAGACAGACCGAAGGTCTGTCTGTCGGTCAGACACAGACCAAAGGTCTGTGTCGGTCTGTATTATTTTATTATTATTATTATTATTATTATTATTATTATTATTATTATTATTATTATTATTATTATTATTATTATTATTATTATTATTATTATTATTATTATTATTATTATTATTACTTGAAGAAGTGATCCCAAAGGGATTTGACAGACAGACCGCAGGTCTGTCTGTCAGAGTCTGTCTGCCTGTATTATTATTATTATTATTATTATTATTATTATTATTATTATTATTGTTATTATTATTATTATTATTATTATTATTATTATTATTATTATTATTTTTATTATTATTATTATTATTATTATTATTATTATTATTATTATTATTATTATTATTATTATTATTATTATTATTATTATTATTATTATTATTATTATTATTATTATTATTATTATTATTACTCGAAGAAGTGACCCCGAAAGGGATCACTTCTGAGTTGTTTTTTAAACCCTTCTGCGTGTCCTTCAGCGTCTCCTTCGGTGTTTCCGACTCGCACCGCACCGCACCGCACCGCACCGCACCGCACCGCACTGCTCCGTCTCGCACCACGCTCTGGCTAGAGTTTGAGACATGGTATCTCTGTCAAACTTGGTACCCCGTTTGGGGATAACGTAAGCTCACTGTTAACGAGGTTACATGACCATGCATCCCCATGGGGGGATGCTGGCCCCCCAAACCTAGAATATTGACGTAGAAAGCTGAAACTCGGTATACAATCTTCATATAAGGTACTCACATCATATATGGGTTAAATAGCCGTACACACCCCAAAGGGGGTCTCCGGTCCCTCAAACCTGAAATATTGACATAGAACGACGAAACTCGGTATATACCCTTCATATAAGGTACTCACATCATATATGGGTTAAATAGCCGTACACACCCCAAAGGGGGTCTCCGGCCCCCAAACCTGAAATATTGACATAGAACGACGAAACTTGGTATACATCTTTCTTATGATGTATCCTCGATACAGAAAAGAAAAAAAAATTTAAAAAAATAAAAATATAAAAAAAAATAAAAAAAAAAAAAAAAAAAAAAAAAAAATAAAAAAAAAAAAAAAATTAAAAAAAAATTAAAAATAAAAATAAAAATTAATAAAAATAAAATAAATTTTAAATTTTTTTATAATTTTTTTATTCTTTTTAAGTTTATAACTTACAAATTTTTGTTTATTTACATACCTCAAAAGCAGGTAAATCAGTAAATATAACTGCCTCTCAGCCCATCCGTGCTCTATTGATCTATTGATGAAGG
>JABUQX010095465.1:0-2500 GCA_015478945.1 Trachelipus rathkii
AAATACTACAATTTCCAATATGATACAGATATATGGATAGCATCTAATTTTATTCTGACATTAAAGAAAGTTCCCCTGAATCATTTCCGTGGCAGGGCTCAAGTTAAAAGTTGCTGGCATCTTTGTATCTTGTGTATATAAATAAAAAATCGATCGCTAGCTTTACATTTTTAATTCAACTTGTAAATACTACAATTTCCGATATGATACAGATATATGGAATGTACCATTTTGTTTACTAGACATAAAGGAAAGTTTCCCTAAATCATCCCGTTGGCAGGGGCTCAAGTTTAAAAGTTACTGGCATCTTTGTATCTGTGTATATAACATAAAAAATCGATCGCTAGCTTTACATTTTTAATTCAACTTGTAAATACTACAATTTCCGTTATGATACAGATATATGGAAAGTACCATTTTATTTACTAGACATTAAGGAATGTTTCCCTAAATCATCTTCCGTTGGCAGGGGCTCAAGTTTAAAAGTTACTGGCATCTTTGTATATGTAAATAATAGACATAAAAAATCGATCGCTAAGCTTTAACTTTTTAATTCACTTGTAAATGACTACAATTGTCCGATATGATACAGAATATATGAAATGTATCATTTTATTTACTAGACATTAAGAAAAGTTTCCCTAAATCATCTTCCGTTGGCAGGGGCTCAAGTTTAAAAGTTACTGGCATCTTTGTATCTGTGTATATAACATAAAAAAATCGATCGCTAGCTTAACATTTTTAATTCAACTCTTAAATACTACAATTTCCATCACTGATATATGGAATGTACCATTTTATTTACTAGACATTAAGAAAAGTTTCCCTAAATCATCTTCCGTTGGCAGGGGCTCAAGTTTAAAAGTTACTGGCATCTTTGTATCTGTGTATATAACAAAAAATCGATCGCTAGCTTTACATTTTTAATTCAACTTGTAAATACTACAATTTCCGATATGATACAGATATATGGAATGTACCATTTTATTTACTAGACATTAAGGAAAGTTTCCCTAAATCATCTTCCGTTGGCAGGGGCTCAAGTTTAAAAGTTACTGGCATCTTTGTATCTGTGTATATAACATAAAAAAATCGATCGCTAGCTTTACATTTTTAATTCAACTTGTAAATACTACAATTTCCGATATGATACAGATATATGGAATGTACCATTTTGTTTACTAGACATAAAGGAAAGTTTCCCTAAATCATCTTCCGTTGGCAGGGGCTCAAGTTTAAAAGTTACTGGCATCTTTGTATCTGTGTATATAACATAAAAAATCGATCGCTAGCTTTACATTTTTATTTCAACTTGTAAATACTACAATTTCCGATATGATACAGATATATGGAATGTACCATTTTGTTTACTAGACATAAAGGAAAGTTTCCCTAAATCATCTTCCGTTGGCAGGGGCTCAAGTTTAAAAGTTACTGGCATCTTTGTATCTGTGTATATAACATAAAAAATCGATCGCTAGCTTTACATTTTTAATTCAACTTGTAAATACTAAAATTTCCGATATGATACAGATATATGAAATGTACCATTTTATTTACTAGACATTAAGGAAAGTTTCCCTAAATCATCTTCCGTTGGCAGGGGCTTAAGTTTAAAAGTTACTGGCATCTTTGTATCTGTGTATATAACATAAAAAAATCGATCGCTAGCTTTACATTTTTAATTCAACTTGTAAGTACTACAATTTCCGATATGATACAGATATATGGAATGTACCATTTTATTTACTAGACATTAAGAAAAGTTTCCCTAAATCATCTTCCGTTGGCAGGGGCTCAAGTTTAAAAGTTACTGGCATCTTTGTATCTGTGTATATAACATAAAAAATCGATCGCTAGCTTTACATTTTTAATTCAACTTGTAAATACTACAATTTCCGATATGATACAGATATTTGGAATCTACCAATTTATTAACTAGACATTAAGGAAAGTTTCCCTAAATCATCTTCCGTTGGCAGGGGCTCAAGTTTAAAAGTTACTGGCATCTTTATCTGTGTATATAACATAAAAAATCGATCGCGTAGCTTAACAATTTTTAATTATTCTTGTAAATACTACAATTCCGATATTGATACAGTATATTAGGAATGTACGCATTTTGTTTACTAACAGTAAAAGGCAAAGTTTCCCTAAATCATTCTCAAGTTAAAAGTTAACTGGGCATCTTTGTAATCTGTGTATATAACAAAAAATCGATCGCCAGCTTTACATTTTTAATTCAACTTGTAAATACTACAATTTCCGATATGATACAGATATATAAAATGTACCATTTTATTTACTAGACATTAAGGAAAGTTTCCCTAAATCATCTTCCGTTGGCAGGGGCTCAAGTTTAAAAGTTACTGGCATCTTTGTATCTGTGTATATAACAAAAAAAATCGATCGCTAGCTTTACATTTTTAATTCAACTTGTAAATACTACAATTTCCGATATGATACAGATATATGGATAGCATTATTTTATTTACTAGAC
>JABUQX010095465.1:10000-12500 GCA_015478945.1 Trachelipus rathkii
TGTCTAGTAAATGAAATTGTGCTATCCATATATCTGTATCATATGGGAAATTGTAGTATTTACAAGTTGAATTAAAAATGTTAAGCTAGCGATCGATTTTTTATGTTATATACACAGATACAAAGATGCCAGTAACTTTTAAACTTGAGCCCCTGCCAACGGAAGATGATTTAGGGAAACTTTCCTTAATGTCTAGTAAATAAAATGGTACATTCCATATATCTGTATCATATCGGAAATTGTAGTATTTACAAGTTGAATTAAAAATGTAAAGCTAGCGATCGATTTTTGAATTAGGTGTAAAGTTAACAGTAGATTTTAATATTTACTAGCATAGATTCCAAAATCTCAGTAATTCCTCCATTTCGATCACTGGCATCAAAATCTTATATTGCATACGTTTCTTATAGTCCGTGATATAAAATGACTTATCAGCGTCTCATTGGGACATATACTTTTGAAGTACTAGCAATTTGAAATTGGTGTGAAGTTAGCAGTAGATTTTCTAAATTATGCTGACTCCAAAACATAGTAATTCCTCCATTTCGATCACTGGCATCAAAATGTTATATTGCATACGTTTTTTATAGTCCGTGATATAAAATGACTCATCAGCGTCTCATTGGGACATATACTTTTGAAGTACTAGCAATTTGAATTAGGTTTGGTTAGCAAAGATTTTTCAATTTTCACGCGTTGACTCAAAAACATCGTAATTCCTCCATTTCGATCACTGGCATCAAAATGTTATATTGCATACGTTTCTTATAGTCCGTGATATAAAATGACCTATTAGCGTCTCATTTGGACTTATACTTTTGAAGTACTAGCAACTTGAATTAGGTGTAAAGTTAACAGTAGATTTTAATATTTACTAGCATAGATTCTAAAATCTCAGTAATTCCTCCATTTCGATCACTGGCATCAAAATGTTATATTGCATACGTTTCTTATAGTCCGTGATATAAAATGACTCATCAGCGTCTCATTGGGACATATACTTTTGAAGTACTAGCAACTTGAATAAGGTGTAAAGTTAGCAGTAGATTTTTCAATTTTCATGCGTTGACTCAAAAAACATAGTTACTCCTCCATTTCGATCACTGGCATCAAAATGTTATATTGCATACGTTTCTTATAGTCTGTGATATAAAATGACTCATCAGCGTCTCATTTGGACTTATACTTTTGAAGTACTAGCAATTTGAATTAGGTTTGAAGTTAGCAGTAGATTTTTCAATTTTCATGCGTTGACTCAAAAAACATAGTTACTCCTCCATTTCGATCACTGGCATCAAAATGTTATATTGCATACGTTTCTTATAGTCTGTGATATAAAATGACTCATCAGCGTCTCATTTGGACATATACTTTTGAAGTACTAGCAACTTGAATTAGGTGTAAAGTTAACAGTAGATTTTAATATTTACTAGCATAGATTCTAAAATCTCAGTAATTCCTCCATTTCGATCACTGGCATCAAAATGTTATATTGCATACGTTTCTTATAGTCCGTGATATAAAATGACTCATCAGCGTCTCATTGAGACATATACTTTTGAAGTACTAGCAACTTGAATTAGGTGTAAAGTTAACAGTAGATTTTAATATTTACTAGCATAGATTCTAAAATCTCAGTAATTCCTCCATTTCGATCACTGGCATCAAAATGTTATATTGCATACGTTTCTTATAGTCCGTGATATAAAATGACTCATCAGCGTCTCATTAGGACATATACTTTTGAAGTACTAGCAACTTAAATAGGTGTGAAGTTAGCAGTAGATTTTTCAATTTTCATGCGTTGACTCAAAAAACATAGTAACTCCTCCATTTCGATCACTGGCATGAAAATGTTATATTGCATACGTTTCTTATAGTCCGTGATATAAAATGACTCATCAGCGTCTCATTGGGACATATACTTTTGAAGTACTAGCAATTTGAATTAGGTTTGAAGTTAGCAGTAGATTTTTCAATTTTCATGCGTTGACTCAAAAAACATAGTTACTCCTCCATTTCGATCACTGGCATCAAAATGTTATATTGCATACGTTTCTTATAGTCTGTGATATAAAATGACTCATCAGCGTCTCATTGGGACATATACTTTTGAAGTACTAGCAATTTGAATTAGGTGTGAAGTTAGCAGTAGATTTTTCAATTTTCATGCGTTGACTCAAAAAACATAGTAATTCCTCCATTTCGATCACTGGCATCAAAATGTTATATTGCATACGTTTCTTATAGTTCGTGATATAAAATGACTCATCAGCGTCTCATTGGGACATATACTTTTGAAGTACTAGCAACTTAAATAGGTGTGAAGTTAGCAGTAGATTTTTAAATTTTCATGCGTTGACTCAAAGAACATAGTAATTCCTCCATTTCGATCACTGGCATTAAAATCTTATATTGCATACGTTTCTTATAGTCCGTGATATAAAATGACCTATTAGCGTCTCATTTGGACTTATACTTTTGAAGTACTAGCAACTTG
>JABUQX010095465.1:20000-22500 GCA_015478945.1 Trachelipus rathkii
GAATCTTTGCGTTTTGCATTTGTTTTGTTTTTTTAAGGCCAATGTACGTATACACACATTCGTATATTTGACAAATTCGTTTATCGCAAAGTTTGGAGTGGGAATGACCAATATTTGTCATCAAATATGGACGAGCACGAGTAAGTTTTAATTAGGCATAGCTGTAAAACATTTTTTCAGCAATTGCAGTTATGGTTTCACAATAAAAGTACTATAGCCTGGTATGTTAATAAATAAATAAATTAAAAAAAAAAAAAAAAAAAACCTAGTTTCAACTCAAAGGCTTCGTATAGTATAGGCCTATTTGCAAATTGGAAGAATTAAATCCTATTTCATAATTTATTAACATATTTAAAAAAAAAAAATTATGTTAATATTGATATAAGCACTACACATTTTTTTTATCAAGAATTTTTATAACCGTATATAATAAGTTAGGTCCGCATATGAACAAATATACTTGAATTGCACTGCCAAAGTATTGACAAATGTCACAAATGTGTGTACGGGGATTTGATGGGTTTGCCATATTCACAAATCTTTTCCATCGCTTGTGGAAAAGATTTGCGCATTTGGCAAATCAAGCAAATGAGCAAAGCTTTGTCACAAATGACCCATACACACATGGGGTGTTTGGCAAAGGGTTCGACAAACTCCGCATGTGTGGAGCCGGCTTTAAGTTCAGAAAAAATAGTCACAGTACAGTATCTACAAATATGCTATATATATATATATATATATATATATATATATATATATATATATATATATATATATATATATACTGTATATATATATATATATATATATATATATATATATATATATATATATATATATATATATATATATATATACAGTGTTGGTATCCAGATATTTTTTTCGGGGGGGGCCAAACAAAAATTGTTCTTTATATATATATATATATATATATATATATATATATATATATATATATATATATATATATATATATATATATATATATATATATATATATATATATATATATATATATATATATATATATATATATATAAAGAGAAAAAAAAATATTAAATTTCTAAGAAAAAATGGAAAGAATTTATATGAATTACTAAAATCATCTTACCTAAATTGTTAAATTTAATCGCCTGACATGAGAGTGAGCGAAGTCCGAGATAACATCTTCAATTTTTATTTCAATATTTCGATGTATGTAGAGGAGGGCAAGTCCAATAAGTCTTTCATCTCCAATAGTATTTCTCAAGTAGGTTTTCAGAAGTCCTAATGTTGAAAAGCTTCTTTCTACTAAAGCATTAAACACGGGTAAAATTGCCAGTATTTGCAACAAGATGTAAATATTTGGAAATTGTGACTGCGAACAAGAAACTAGTCCATCTATTGTGGTTTTTGGGCGACCTGTGCTGTGATGCCATTTCAACTTCCACAAATCCCATTCTGCTTTTACTAAATCTTCATTTGGGCTTTCGAGATCTTCCTTGTAAAATATTACACAATCTTTTATCTTCTCATATGACACATTACACCTGTTCGGTATGACAAATTGCAAGGAAAATTTAAAAACCTCTCTCCTAATGCTGATATAAAATCATCCAAAAATGGTATAAAAATGAATGTGCGATAATAAGTCTGTGGGTGGGAAGTAGGAATGTTGGGTCTGTATTTTTGGAATTTGTTAATTCTTGGTACAGCAATTTTAATACTCAGTTCAGATTCAGATGCGCTTACACATTCTTCAAAAATCAGCTGAAATTCTAATGTTGCATCTGATACTTCAAGCTTAGTTTAACTAAGATTTTACGATTTGTTCCTTGACAGCGACAAATTATATAAAATTAATTTAACTTTTGCACTTTATATTTTTAACGGATATGATACCTAAAATTTTTTAGTGTCTAGAAAATTTCGGGGGGCCATGGCCCCCCCCCTAAATACGCCACTGTATATATATATATATATATATATATATATTTGTAGATACTGTACTGTGACAAGAATTGTGGAGTCGGAGTCGGAGTCGGAGTCGCGGAGTCGGGGAGTCGGTAGTTTTGAAGAGAGTGGAGTCGGAGTCGGAGTCGGAGTCGGCAATTTTGAAAATGGTGGAGTCGGGAGTCGGAGCCTGTAATTTTGAAAGGGTTGGAGTCAGAGCGGTAATTTTCAAGAGGTCGGAGTCGGAGTAGGAGTTGGAGTTGGTAATTTTGAAGAGGGTGGAGTCGGAGTCGGAGTCAGAGTCTGAAAATTTTTTAACCGATTCCACAACCCTGACTGTGACTACCGAGGTACATAACCTAACCTAACCTAACCTAACCTAAATTAAATTTCATTATTATACCAGTTTGTGATCAGTAAACTTCCAAGGTTATGGAACTACGCTAGCCTTGTGAGGTTATTGAAATGCAACCTCACTAGTTACAGTACAGTAACAAATATGGCCCTCCAATTAAGGTGGGCCAGGGGCAGAAGTATATATATATATATATATATATATATATATATA
>JABUQX010095465.1:25000-37944 GCA_015478945.1 Trachelipus rathkii
CCTACATCAAAGAACAGAGTTAATATTAATGTCTTCCCATAAGTCATAAGCTGACCACCAGGGCGCAGCATGCACCCTCCGAACGAAGGCATCCGAACCCGCGTTCCCGCCCGCCGCGTGCGCCCGCAGGCGCAATATTTCCGCGTTCCCGCCCGCCGCGTGCGCCCGCAGGCGCAATATTTCCGCGTTCCCGCCCGCCGCGTGCGCCCGCAGGCGCAATATTCCCGCGCGAATGAAAAATATATATACTATGAGTCATTCATTTTTATTTCATACTTAAACATTTTTATTAAAAACATTTTCACGATCCTAAAACTGTAACTCATTACAGACCTATTATTATTATTATTTAACACATATTTCATAGTTGTGATATCAATGTAAACTATTCAAAAAATTTCTTTTCAAATATACTATGAGTCATTCATTTTTACTTCATACTTAAACATTTTTTATTAAAAACATTTACATTACAACCCTTAAAGCTGTAAAACAGTAAATCAATAACTCAAATACCTAGCATCAGAGGGAATAGTAAGGCTTTGTTTTACTGCTTTGCTGATTTACTGCTTTAACTCATATATTTATTAACATTATTTTTTCTTTTATATTTTTTTACTTAATACTTTTTAATTTATAAATTTTTAAAAATTGTATGTAAGAAGAAAAAGCCAGAGTGACTGATATATAATCATTTTATTTTACTACAATTGTACGAAATTTTATTAAAAACATATACTTTACAGACCTTAAAGCAGTAAATCAGTAAATCAATAGAGGTGTTACCTAGCAACAAAGGGATTAGTATGCTTTTGTTTTACTGCTTTACTGCTTTAACTCATATGTTTTACTGCTTTAACTCATATATTTATTAACATTACATACCTTAAAGCAGTAAATCAGTAAATCAATAGAGGTGTTACCTAGCAACAAAGGGATTAGTATGCTTTTGTTTTACTGCTTTACTTCTTTAACTCATATGTTTTACTGCTTTAACTCATATATTTATTAACATTACATACCTTAAAGCAGTAAATCAGTAAATCAATAACGCTGTTGCCTAGCAACAAAGGGATTAGTAGGCTTTTGTTTTACTGCTTTACTGCTTTAACCTCATATGTTTTACTGCTTTAACTCATATGCTTTACTGCTTTAACTCATATATTTATTAACATTATGTTTTTTATTTTGTTTTAATACTTTTTATTTATTTTTATTATTATTTTTATTATTTTTATTATTTTATTTTTATTTTTATTATTTTATTTTTATTTTTATTATTTTATTTTTATTATTTTTTATTTTTATTATTATTTTTATTATACTTAGTGTTATTTACTTCATGCCTATTGTTATTATTATTTAACACACACACACACACACACACACGCACACACACACATACACCCACACTTATACACACATACACACACACACAGACGCACACACACACACACACACACACACACACACACACACACACACACACACACACACACCCTGTTTAAACATATCAAATAAGTTCTTTTGTATGAACATAACGTATAATTTATTAAAACATTTTATGTTTTTAATTAGTGATTAGTGAAAGTGTGTGTGTGTGTGTTTTTTTTAAATCTCATTGTGTTTTAATTGAAAGTTTTATTAAATTGTATCAAATTGAAACTAATTATTTATTCGTTTCGGCGATATTTAAAAGTTTGGAGTTTTAAAAAGACAAGTTATAGTTTTAATTTTTTTCATTTTTTTTTCTTTTGTAGGTTTAATAAATTTTAGGAAGTGTAGCAAAGTTGTTTAGGTTTAGTGTATAGTAGTATATGTTTTATTTAAATAATATTAGTACTTAAATTTTTTAAGTTAGGATTTAGTTTTTTCATTTTTTTTTTCTTTTAGTTGTAGGTTTTAATAAATTTTAGTAAGGGTAGCAAAGTTGTTTAGGTTTAAGTTTTGTTTTTTAGTGTATAGTAGTATATTTTCTTTATTTAGTTAATTTTAGTGCTCGAATTTTTTAAGTTGGGATTTAGTTTATTCAATTTTATCCCGATTTCTTCTTTTGTTTTAGTCTATTGTTCTTATTTGTGTGTGTGGAGTGTGTTTGTGTGTGTGTGGTTGTGAAAGATGGCACATTTGCATAGACGTGGGCTTTCTATTAACTTTACCAACATCCGCGGCTTAAAATCTAACTTCGTCTCTGTTGAATATCATCTATCTAACTCTAACCCTAACTCTTTGGCTAAGAATTCACCCTCTAACTCGTTTAATGTATCTAACTATAACTTATTTCATAATTTCCGTCTGAAAGGTGGAGTGTGTGCCTATGTAAACATTAATACTCCTGTAACACGTCTCGTGAATCTCGAATTTCCTAACTTCGATGTTCTGTGGCTAAAAATCTTTCTTCCTTCTACTACAATAATCTTGTGCTTCTGCTACTGTTCTCCTAACAGAACAGATTTTCACTCTTTCTTTGAATATCTTACTACCTCTCACGAGACTGTTATATCTTCTCATCCAAATACTGAGGTCCTCTATTTAGGGGATTTCAATGTACACAACACTGAATGGTTGGGGTCCTCTCACACTGATTTAGGTGGGGAGGAGGTCGAATCATTCAGCATTCTTAACGATCTGGAGCAACTAATCAAAGAACCTAATAATATCCTGATCGTCCTAACCAATTTGAACACACTTGACCTATTAGTCACCACTTCTCTCTATAAATACACTACCTTTGCTCCTATTGGTAAATCTGACCACATCCTTATATCTCTTAATTTAATATTTTTTCTCCAATAGCTCCATCCTTCCCTATGCGTATTTTTTCTGGCACTTTGATCGGGGAGATTGGGGGCCTTGCGTCGCTTTTACGCTAACTATAATTGGAATGACTGCTTTGACTCTGATGACGCTTCGGCTTCTGCCACTAAAGTGGGAGCTGTAATCGTTGACGGGATGAGCAGGTTCATTCCTTCTTCGACTAAATCTTTCTCTCCTCATAATCCATGGTTCGATCGTGCCTGTTCTTTGGCCATTCAGGCCAGAGACAGCGCTTATCGGGGGTGGAAAAATTCTCGTTCTTATCACTCGCTAATTTTCATTCAGCTAGAAATCGTTGCAGGGATACTCTTCGACGAGCAAAGCGGGCTTTCATAAAACGAAAGTGCGCTAACCTCCTTGGTTCTCCTACTGATAAATCTTTCTGGCCTCTTTGCCAAAAACATCTCTAACAACTTCTGTAAATCTGCCTTTCCTCCTCTTATTCGATCTGATGGCTCTGTTGCTAACTCTCCAACTGAAAAGGCCAATCTCTTCGGCCTCCTATTTTCTCTAACTCAACCCTGAACGATTCTGGCATTCCTCCTCCTCCTCCTTCTCCCTCTCAGGTGTCCTATGCCTTTGCCTGTGATTACATTTGATCGGGCATGGGCTCCTGAGATCTATGAACGTTAGAAGGCGGGGGGCCCGGATGGCATTCTCGCTGACATTCAAAAATATTGAGAGTCTGACCCCGCCCCTCGTTCAACTATATTCTCTATGTCTCAATACTAACACTTTCCCTCAGTGTTGGAAGCACGCACATGTCCAACCTATTCCGAAAAAAGGAAGCCGCTTTGATCCTTCTAACTATCGCCCTATAGCTCTCACCTGTATTCTATCTAAGATCTTTAAAACCCTTCTCAACTCTCTTAGACCATCTTGAATCTCATTCTCTTCTTTCCGACCGACAATTATGGCTTTCGGCGTTCGATTTCTGCTGGTGTTATACTTTTCCTATTTAACCGATTTATGGTTTTCCGCCCTTAGGAACTACGGGAGACTTGTGAATAGGCCGCTTGACATTTCCAAAGCATTTGACCGGGTATGGCACGCGTCACTGCTCTCCAAGCTCCCCTCCTTTGGGTTTCCTCCTTCTCTTTGCTTACTTATGTCTAGTTTTCTTTCAAATCGCTCAATATCGGCTGTTGTTGATGGGGCGACTTCTTCTTCCTTTTCTGTCAATAGTGGTGTTCTTCGGGGTCTGCCTTATCTCCTACTTTATTCCTACTTTTCATTAATGATCTTCACCTGCACATCTAACTCTATTCACTCATATGCCGATGACTTGACCCTTCATTCTTCAACTCATTTCAATTCTGCTCCTCTTTACTTCTAGAATTGGCTCTCGTCTTAATCTTTCCGATTCTATTCTCTGCTGATCTGGATAGAATTTCCCGTTGAGGGTTAGACTCAACCTTGTGAAATTCAATTCTTTTTAAAACTCAACTTCTACAAATCTCCCTCTCTAAGTCACCTTCTAACTTTCCTCTCTCTCTTTCGACGGTTCTCTCGTCTCTCCTGTTGACAATATAAACATCCTTGGCCTTAACATAAACAAAAAAATGTCTTGGAAACCTCACATCACAACGGTTGCTAAGGCGGCCTCAAAGAAACTGGGAGTTCTGTTTAGACTGCGAGACTTTTTTTCCTCTCCACAGTTACTCCAGTTATACAAGGGCCTCATCCGCCCTTGTATGGAGTACTGCTCTCATATCTGGGTTCTGGTTTCACCCTCTTTTTGGATAGGGTCGAGTCAAAGGCAAAAAAGACTTATAACTGTCCGTTTCTTTCTAGTTCACTTTGTTCTTCGTTCTTTGTTCTGTCAGGATGTTGGTGCTTTCTTTATCTCTTTCTAGGTACTGGGCAAGTGCTCGAGGGAACTTATCACTCGCGTGCCACCCCCTTTAAGACGCCCTCGTAGCACAAGGGGTGCTGTGTCGGCACATGAGTTTTGTGTTGATGTTAGCAACTCCAGACTAGTTCGCTGCGGTGCCTCCTTCTTTCCTGCCACATCTGTTCTGTGGAATTCTCTTCCATCTTCTGTGTTTCCTACTCAATTTAATCTCCCTCACTTTAAAGCCCGCGTCTGTGCTCATCTGCGTGATTTGCGTTAGTTGATAGTTTTGTTGATTTTAACACCCCCTCCTTGAATAGGGCTTTGCCCGTGAGCGGTGGTGATGTCTGTAAAAAAAGAATAATATTTAATTAAACACGTACATTTATATTACTCATTCAATTATAACTAAAATTATTTCAAAGTTTCTTAAAACGTCTATAATAAATCAATCATTATCTTTGAACAAAGAATTTATTATTAACTGTTAATACTTTTTGTTTATAAATTTTATAACTATCAAGTTTTAAAATAATTTTTACTAAAATTTTATGAAATTTTATTAAAAACATATATTTTACGTACCTTAAAGCATTAAATCAGTAAATCAGTAAGGTCAGCCCCTAGCACCCCTCTACACCAAGCTATGCCACGTTTTGTTCTATTGACTTACTGCTTTACATCATCTTTAACCATGTAATAAGTATAAAAATAACAAAATAAGTTCTTCTCTGCTAACATAACATGTATTTTATTAAAATCATTCTAGGTTTTTATTTAAAAATAACAATTATTCACTTACATTTATATTATTCGCTCAATGTTAACTAAAAATATTTCAAAGTTTTTTAAATAATTCGGATTTTTTATTATTATTATCTATGTACATTGACAATCCAACACGAGAAAACACAACAACGCGCACTCCTTACAGATACGAAACTGACCTCTTTCTGTAAATTGGGTTGAAATAACTACTTTAGGCCTAAATCGTAGAAGATTGAAACTTGGAGAAAGGATTCGGCTTCGGAGTTGGGAGTCGGAGTTGCTGATACGGTGACGGATTCCAGGGACTTCCGGAGGGGGTCCCCATTTGAAAAAAGAAGAAGAAATGCATGGAATGCAAAACAGAGGAAGAAGAAAGGAAGAAGAAGAAAGGAAGGAGGAGGAAAGGAGGAAGAAGGAAGGAAAAAGAATGAGGAAGGAGGAGTCTGAGAAGGAATCAGAGTCGGTATCGACACCGGTGCTGGAGCCGGTGCGGTGCCTAGTTAATAAACATTCGTATAACAACAATGTTGGTGTCTTTATATATGTTATTGGGTCTGTAGATTTCGAAAATAATGGTTTCAGAACCATCAAGAAAAAAATAAAAATAAAAATAAATAAATAAATAAATAAATAAATAAATAAATAAATAAAATTTCTTATTCTTTTTATGTTTATAACTTTCAAATTTACGTTTTTACATACCCTAAAACAGTAAATCAGTAAATCAGTAAATCAAACTGCCCTCCTCTGCCCTTCTGTGATCTATTGATCTATTGATTTAAGTCATATTTTTTAGTAAAATTGTAATGTTTTACATATCCTAAATCAGTAAATCAGTAAATCAAACCACCCAACCTACACTCCTGTCCAACCATAATCTATTGATCATTGATCTTTTGATTCAAGTCACAATTCAAGTATCATTTTGGATAAACATAACATAAAAACAAATTCTTTATACGCTGATCAATGAATATATACTAACGTAACAAAGTTTTCACATTAATAAAGCTTACTTAGCATCATCTGAACTATGAATATAATACACAATGACAAACCTGACACGCCTTAAACATGAATAAACTGTTAACGTTAACAAAGTTCCACACTTAACAACAGTAAAGTAACTAACATAGCATACAAAGACGTAACCTATTCACACTTTGTCATGCATATCTCTAACATAACAATGTTAATTTATATTAACATGGTAATATTTACCTAAAATTTATCACAACATTGGTTAATTATCATACTGATCAACGAATGTACTCTAACGTAATAAAGTTTCCACATCAATAAAACTAACATAGCGTAACAGGAACTAAGAAAATAATGTACAAAGACAAACCTAACACAACTTACACACGAATAAACTGTTAACATTAACAAAGTTCAACACTTAACACCAGTAAAGTAACTAACGTTGCCTGCAAAACGTAACCTATTCATACTTTTTCAAGCATATCTCTAACATATTAACGTTAATCCTACACTGACATAGTAACATTTAGCAAAAATGTATCATAACCTTTTCCGATTATCATACAGACCAACGAATATATGCTAACGTAACAAAGTTTTCTTCATTATCATAGTAATATTTAACAAAAATTTATCATAACCTTACCTAAATATCATAATCCCAACAAATAATTGCAAACATAACAAAGTTTTATCCAAACATAACATAAAAATAAGTTCTTTGAATAAAATATCATAGTAAAGTGTAATAGTTTACCGAATTTAAAGCAATAATTCAGTAAATCAGTAAATCAAACCACCCGTCCAATCCCCGCCCCCATCCTCAGGTCTTACATGCAATTCCTTTCAAGGCTGTATTTGTATTTCCTGTTTCATTAGAGTTATCAGATACAAGTTGAGAAATTGTTCAAACTTCTCCCACTTTTCGAAACATTACGCAATGAATATGATTCTTCTTTTAACAACGTTTTATGCTGACGTAACAAAGTTTTCACATTAATAAAGCTTACTTAGCATCATCTGAACTAAGAATATAATGCACAATGACAAACCTGATACACCTTAAGCATGAATAAACTGTTAACGTTATCAAAGTTCCACACTTAACAACAGTAAAGTAACTAACATAGCATACAAAGACGTAACCTATTCACACTATGTCAAGCATATCTCTAACATAACAATGTTAATTTATATTAACATGGTAACATTTAACAAAAATTTATCACAACATTGGTTAATTATCATACTGATCAACGAATATACTCTAACGTAATAAAGTTTCCACATCAATAAAGCTAACATAGCGTAACAGGAACTAAGAAAATAATGTGCAAAGACAAACCTAACACAGATTACACACGAATAAACTGTTAACATTAACAAAGTTTCATACTTAACACCAGTAAAGTAACTAACATTGCAAGCAAAACGTAACCTATTCATACCTTTTTCAAGCATATCTCTAACATATTAACGTTAATCTTGCATTGACACAGTAACATTTAGCAAAAAATGTATCATAACCTTATCCGATTATCATACAGACCAACGAATATATGCTAGCGTAACAAAGTTTTTTACATTATCATAGTAATATTTAACAAAAATTTATCATAACCTTACCTAAATATCATAATCCCCAAGAAATAATTGCAAACACAACAAAGTTTTATCCAAACATAACATAAAAATAAGTTCTTTGAATAAAATATCATAGTAAAGTGTAATAGTTTACCGAATTTAAAGCAGTAAATCAGTAAATCAGTAAATCAGTAAATCAGTAAATCCAAACCACCGTAAGGAGTATCTAGGAGTGTTCTACCCACCCGTCCATGACCTTTTGATCTATTGATCTAATGAGTCAGGTCACATATCGAGTATCATTTCGGATAAACATAGTACAAAAATAAGTTCTTTATATACTAACCAACGAATATATGCTAACGTAACATTGTTTTCACATTAATAAAGCTAACATAACATTACCAGAACTAAGAATATAATGTACAATGACAAAACCTAACACACCTTAAGCCCGAATAAAGTACTGACATTAACAAAGTTCCATACTTAACAACAGTTAAGTACCTAACATAGCATGCAAAAACGTAACCTATTCATCCCTTTTTCAAAGCAAATCTCTAACATACTGTTAATTTTACATTAACACTATTGATTTACGTCGCATTTCGAGTATCATTTCGGATAAACATAGCACAAAAATGAGTCTTTATATACTAACCAGCGAATATATGCTAACATAACAACGTTTTCACATTAATAAAGCTAACATAGCATCATATGAACTAAGAAAATAATGTACAACGACAAACCTAACACAACTTACGCACGAATAAACTGTTAACAATAACAAAGTTCCACACTTAACACAAGTAAAGTAACTAACATTGCATACAAAACGTAACCTATTCATACTTTTTCCAAGCATATCTCTAACATATTAACGTTAATTTTACATTGACACAGTAATATTTAACAAAAAATCATCATAACCTTGTCTAATTATCATACAGACCACCGAATAACTGTAAACATAACAGTTTTATCCAAACATAAAATAAAAATAAGTTCTTTGAATAAAATATCGTAGTAAATTGTAATAGTTTACTGATTTTAAAGCAGTAAATCAGTAAATCAAACCATTAACCTCTCCTCACCCCTCTCTCCATGACCTTTTGATCTTTTGATCTATTGATTCATGGCACATTTCGAGTATCATTTCGGATAAACATAACACAAAAATAAGTTCTTTATATACTAACCATCGAATATATGCTAACGTAACAATGTTTTTACATTAATAAAGCTAACATAACATAACCTGAACCAAGAATATAATGTACAACGACAAGCCTAACACACCATACGTACGAATAAACTACAAACATTAACAAACTTCCGCACTTAACAACAGTAAAGTATCTAAAACTTCGTACAAAACGTAACCTATTCACACTTTTTCAAGCATATCTCTAACATATCAATGTTAATTTTACATTAACATCGTAATATTTAACAAAAATTTAGCATATTCCTGTCTAATCATCATACTGACAACGAATATAATGCTAACGTAACAAATTTTTTACATCAACTTCGTAATATTTAACAAAAATTCATCATAACCTCGTCTAAATATCATAATCCCCAACGAATAATTGCAAACATAACAAAGCTTTAACCAAACATAACATAAAATTAACAAAATTTTATCCTGACGTAACATAAAAATAAGTTCTTTGAATAAAATATCACAGTAAAGCGTAATAGTTTACTGATTTTAAAGCAGTAAATCAGTAAATCAGTAAATCAGTAAATCAAACCACCCATCCCTGCAGTCCCCTACCCACCCATCCGCCTATGATCTATTGAACTATTGATTCAAGTCATATTTCGAGTATCATTTTGGATAAACATAATATAAAAATAAGTTCTTTATATACTGACCGACGAATATATGCTTACGCAACAAAGTTTTAGCATCAATAAAGCTAACATATCATAACCTGAACTAAGAATATAATGTACAAATGCAAACCTAACATACCTCGCGTATGAATAATCAGCACATCCTGAAAATTCCCTACTTATCAAAGGTAAAGTAGCTAACAGGTCATACAATACTCGATATGTTCCCACTTTTCCCGCATATCAGCAACAGGTAAAGTCGTATTATCTAACAAAATCCCTTAACAAAGTGACCAATCTATCAGAGATACCAGCATCTTGAACTATGAATTGACACTATCATCATCAAAGTGTCACACGTTTCGAGTATAACATCATTTGAACTACGAATAAACCTAGACATTAGCAAAATTCTCGGACAAATCTAACATTACTCAACAAAAACTTAACCTAGGCTCACGTTTCTAACACATCGTCGTCAGTTAACACAGTAATATCTTACAAAACTCATCATTTCTCTAACAAATCAGTGTTAATTTCACACTGTCATAGTAATATTTAACATAACGTACCTAACTTACGAATAAACAGTTTTCATTAACCAAGAGTATCTAAAGCAACACATCACCTACCGAGAGAAAACCCAAAGTGATGCGCCCCTTGAAAGGGTGTGAATTCTGAGATGGGGGATCACCCCGAAGGGGTGTAAACGGGTTTTCGGGCTGAGGCCTTACCCTTCCTTCGGAGGGGTAAGGCCGGCTTACACCCTTTATATATATATATATATATATATATATATATATATATATATAGTAGTTGAATATATATATATATATATATATATATATATATATATATATATATATATAAGATATATATATATATATATATATATATATATATATATATATATATATATATATCTAAGCCTTTCTTTAAATAAGGGGCCCAAACTTGTGCACTATACTCAATTACTGGCCTAACATAGCTATTATACAGTTTACTTATAACTTCCTTGCTCTTGTAAACAACATTGATTTATTATGCCCAGCATATCTTATTAGCTTTTTTGCTAGCTTCCAAACACTGATTAGCTACTTTCAAATTACTGTTTATAATACACTTAAATCTTTTTCTTGGTCCACAGACTCAAGCCAATCCCCATTCATATCGTTCGTAGTTAAAATTTTTATTTGAGTAACCTAGGTGAAGAACCTTACACTTTTTGCTATTAAAATTCATTTGCCACTTATCTGCCCACCCAAGAAGTTTATCAAGATCATTTTGAATCTTTATACAAATCTTCACTATTCCTAACTGTGGTGGCCACTTTGGTATCATCTGCAAACTTAGAAACCTTGTATTTAAGTCCCTGATCTAAATCATTTATATATATGAGGAACAATAGATCATGGCCCCAGCACCTCGAACCCCCTGTGGGATTCACCACACACCACTTCACTATTTCCAATGACATTTATCACACTGAAGAGCCACACTATTTTCTATTTCTGCAACCACTCTTAACCAACCATGTACCACTCCACCTATACCACATTGCAATAACTTTCTTCATCAGCCTTATGTGGGGAACCTTATCAAAAGCTTTGCTAAAGTCTAAATATACAATATCAACTGGATCTCCTCGGTCAATGCAGTCAGTAATGTATTCCATAAATTCTAAAAGGTTTGTCTGACATAACCTACCCTTTCTGAAACCGTGCTGGGAGTCATACAATACCTTGTTATCTTCTAAATATTTCTCTATATGACCTTTCATTAACTTTTCCAGAACCTTTACAACCAGAGATGTTAAGCTAACTGGCCTATAATTTCCCAAATCTTCCTTACTACCTTTCTTATAAATAGGCACAACATATGCTGTTTTCCAGTCATCTGGTACCTAACCAAATGTTATAGATCGCTTAAAAATCAAATACAGTGCTTTTGCAATGCTGGTACTACCCTCTTTCAGAATTCTACCATATATACCATCAGGGCCTGCAGCTTTACTTGGATCAATATGATCTAATAAACGTTTAATATCTTTTACGTCAAATTCAAATTCTGTAAGTCTATTTGTTACATGAATACAAGAACTATTAGTCTCCAAACTATTATCTAATCTTTCCTCAGTAAACACTGAAGCAAAATAACCATTGAAAATGTTGACCAACTCCTTATCTGAACTCACTAACATCAATTTTACTCAATCACACTTGTCCATTCTTTACTTTTAAATTTGAGTAAAGGTAAAAACTTCTTCCAAATTCTACTATTCCTTACATAAATTAATTTCTGCCTGTCTTTTCCTTTCTTTTAAGACTGTACTGTTCGTCTCCTTCATTGCGCACTCATCTGTTCGTCTTCCTCGTATTACTACTCCTGAATATTTTGTGAAACATCTACAGTTTTTCATTAATTTTTCTCATTCTCTATTCACCAAATAGGTTTTCTCACAATCTCTAATGGGTTTATCTTTTAAACATACTGACGAATGATTCATTAAAATTTGCTTAAATGTTCCACACATAAAACAGTTTTGGCTCCTAAACTCTTTGGCCATGTTATTAATGGAATGATTGTGTGGAGTTGAGTTAGTAATAAATACGCTTTTCATATTTATTATTAAATTAATTGTCACTGGTTTTGTGCTTTTTAATGAAAACGAGCTGTTAGTTTTATATACACAGATATTGGGAATCGTATTCGATTTAAGTTTCAATAAAATTACTACAATTCTTTTTCGAGTGTTGTAGGCCTATTGAAATTCAAATGTTAGAATATGTGCAATACAGTGAGTGATTCATATATGAAACCATTCATTCTCTTGCATTGTCGCTAAACACATTACACACACATCACAGCACACACACACACACACACACACACACACACACACACACACACACACACACACACACACACACACACACACACATTGACATTACACATTATTATATATATATATATATATATATATATATATATATATATATATATATATATATATAGGTATATATATATATATATTGAAGTTCTGATGGTAGTTGCTTTCAGAAACTTCTTGCAGAAGGTTAACAACCAGGTTTCATAAACAAGAGCAAGT
>JABUQX010095466.1:0-5000 GCA_015478945.1 Trachelipus rathkii
GTTATTAATAAATTATTTTTTACTTTTGCTTTTTTATCTATATCCTATTAAAAATAAACAGCCCGAAAACCGTAATGGTTTTCACTACAATTTTGTTTCATGAGTTTTTTCAGGTCGGTTTCATCGGGCGAGCGTAGCGAGCCCTCTGCGCGTGCGTAGCACGTGCTCAGGGACAAGCCTTGCTCCGTAAGGAGCAAGCCAACGGCTTGTTATTATTATTATTATTATTATTATTATTATTATTATTATTATTATTATTATTATTATTATTATTATTATTATTATTATTATTATTATTATTTATATAAATATATATATATATATATATATATATATATAGTTATATATATATATATATATATATATATATATATATATATATATATATATATATATATATATATATATATATATATATTTAGGGTTGTGAAAAAACGGTTTTTTTAATTTTTTTTTTTTTTTAAAAACACGTTTTTTTTTTAAAACAAAATGTTTTTTTGTTTGTTTTTTTTAAATTACCTCATTTTATGTATATTAAAGATGTTTTAAATTATACAGTAGTACCAATACCCCTTCTAGGCCTAAATATTGACTATTAATACAGATTTTATATATACAGTGTATATATATATATATATATATATATATATATATATATATATATATATATATATATATATATATATATATATATATATATATATATATATATGATCAAAAAAAGGATGGTATAACATGTGGTTTTGTGGGGTGTCAGGAGAAAATGAGAATGGTAGGAAGGTGATTGATTTCTGTGAAGGGAGAGGTATGTGTGTAAGTAATACTTTCTTTAAACACAAGATTATCCATAAGTATACTAGAGTTGGTGTAGGTAGAGATGGTATCGAAGTGAAAAGAATGATTGATTTTGTGTTGGTGAAGAAGGAGATGTTGAAGTATGTGTTGGATAATAAATCAGTGAGGGGTTTAGGAATGGGGTTATCGGATCATTATGTTGTTCTATGTAAAATTAAGTTAGTGGGGACTTGGATGGAGAGGAAGGTGATACGGAAGGAAGTGGGTAAAATTAAGAGTGAGAAGTTTAGTGAACAAGGTAATAGGGATAAGTATAACGCTCGCAAGTAAATCAGTTGAATGTGAACAAGTTGAAACTGAATAAATCTGGAAGCAAATGAAGGAAGCAATTGTTAGCAGTGCAAAAGAAGTATGTGGGTATGCTAAAGTAGGAAGTAAGAAAGATAACAGTGAGTGGTGGAATGAAGAGGTGATGTAAGCGGTTAAAAGTAAAAAAGAAGCGTGGTTGAATGTACTAAAAGCAAATGATGAAGTTTCAAAAGAAAGATGCTTGGAATTATATAAGGAGGAAAAAAAGGAATGCTAAAAGATGCATACGTAAGAAAAGAAGAGGTAATGAACAGTTTTGGAAGGAGGGATGAATGGGGACATACAAGGAAAAAGGAAGCTCTTTTGAAGGAAGCGCGAAAGGTTAAGAATTAGAATAAGGGGAACCTGCTTAGAATAATGAATAGGATGGTGTTTTTGTAACTGATGAAATGGATGCGAGTGGAGTGTGGAAAGAACTTTGAAAATCAGTATAATATTGGCAGTAATGAAGAGGTGATAATGACCGTGTGTGGGTTTGATGGTACAAAGGAATAGGTATTTTGGGGATGAGGTTATTAGAAAAGAGAGGAGGAAATGGGTAGTGTGAGAAAGTTGAAGAATGGTAAATCTGCAGGTATAGATGAAATTACTGGTGAAATGGTCAAGAACGGGGGCAAGATGGTGATTGATTGGATCTTGAAGTTGTGTAATAAAGCGTTTATGGAGGGTATAGTTTCGAGGGATTGGAGGAGAGCAGTAATAGTACCCTTATATAAGGGTAAGGGAGATAAAGGGGAACTGTAGAAATTATTGGGTATTTAGTTTATTGAGTGTTGTAGGGAAGATATATGCTGGTGTTTTGGTCGAAAGAGTGCGCTGAATGACTGAAGGAATGATTGGTAAAGAACAAGGTGCGTTTAGGTAATGGAATAAAAGTATGTATGGAATCTACATTGAAGCAAATGATAGAGAAAAATGAAATGAGAGGGAAGAATAAATTGTATTTAGGTTTTATGGATTTGCAACAGGGGTATGATAGGGTTAATAGGGAAAGTCTATGGCAGGTGTTAGTATTGTATTTACTGTATTTTAATGCTATCATGATGTTGGTGATAGCCTTCTGAATGGAATCAAAAGTATGTATGACGATAGTGAGGCGTGTGTAAGAATAAATGGTGTCAAAAGTGATTGGTTTAATATTAATAGCGGAGTGAGGCAGGGTTGTGTTATGTCTCCTTGGTTATTCAATTTGTATATGGATGGGGTTATGAAAGAATTGAAGGTGGGCGTGACAGGAAATGGTGTTAGAATGATGGAGATGAGTGGAGGGTGCCCTACCTATTATATGCGGATGATTTGGTTTTGTGTGGCGAATCTGAAGAGTTTGAGAGGATTGGTAGAGAGATTTGGCAGGGTGTGTAAAAGGAGGGGTTTGAAAGTAAACGTAGATAAGAGTTAGATTATGGTTGTGAGTGAGGACAGTCCTCAGTGTGAAGTTATGTTAGATGGTGAGAAGCTGGAACAAGTGTCTGAGTTTAAATATTTAGGGTATATGTTGGATGAGAAGGGAACGGATGATGCAGAGTGTAGTAGGAAAGTTGAGAATGGCAGGAAGGTGGCTGGTGCAATTAAATCGTTGGTGAATGTAAAGGGACTAAGTCTTTAGTGCGCTAGGGTCTTACATGACAGTATGTTGTTACCTGTGTTATTGTATGGTAGTGAGACTATGGTCTGGAATAAGAAGTATAGATCTAAAGTTCAATGTGTTCAGATGGACAATCTTAGGGGCATGCTAGGTGTGAGAAGAATTGATAAAATGAGGAATGAACATATTAGAGAGTTGTGTGGTGTAAAGAAAGGGGTAAACGAGAGAATAAATGAAAGTATGTCGAGATGGTTTGGTCATGTGGAAAGGATGAATGATAGTCGGTTTTTAAGCAGATATATAGTGGCGAGTATGTTGAAAACCGACCGGCTGGGAGATCGAAGGAAAAGTGGATTGAGTCAGTAAACGAATGTCTGAAGGAGAGAAATGTGAGTTTGGCAGAGGCGAGAATAAAGGTGCATAATAAGAGAGAATGGCGGGTTTTGTGAGGGGGTATGGTTGTGGCCCACCTGGGTCAAGGGATGAACCCTTACACTGACAATTTACCATAGTGAGGGTCCATCGCAGTCCCGTGAAGCTATAGGGTGGATTTTCTGACTGCGACGAGTCCTTACTAATTAATGGTACAGAGGGGGTAAGGCTTTCTTTTCGACTTTTGTCATATTCTTCTACTGCTTTTCTTTTCTGATGCTTGTTACGCACCTTACCACCAGTCTTGGGGAGAAAAAGGTAGATGAAGAATATATATAAATATTATTATTATTATTATTACATATTATATATTATACATATTATATATATATATTATTATATATATTATATTATTATTATTATATATATATATATTATTATTATTATTATTATTATATTATTATTATTATTATTAATATAAAAATATTCATGTATATATATATATATAGTATATATATATATATATATATATATATTATTATTATTATATATTATTGGTTATATATATTATATATATATATATTATTATTATTATTATTATATATATATATTATATTACATATTATTATTATTTATATTATATATAACTATATATATTATTATTATTATTATTATTATATACAGAAAGATATATAGTTATAATATATATATATATTATATATATATATATATTATTATATATATATATATACATATTATTATTGTACCGGTATATATATATATATATATATATATATATATATAGTATATATATATATATATATATATGTTATATTAAAAAGATAGTATATATATATATATATATATATATATATATATATATATATATATATATATATATATATATATATATATATATATATATATATATATATATATATATATATATATATATATATATATATATATATATATATAATAATATAATAAAAAAAATAATAATAATAATAATAATCAGATCATGTGAAATGTAATAATTATATGCCCTAGAGCACTAATAAAACTTTATTAAGTAGTAAACTCTACTTTATATATTGTATACCTCTTTTAACATATTGTATTTACTGTATTTTAATGCTAAATACCCTAAAAAGACTTGATATATATGAAAAATAAGTAATTTAAAAAAAAAAAAAAAAAAAAAACAAAAATTTTGGCCTTTGGTCTTTTTTTAAAAAAAAAACGAGTTTTTTTTTTAAAAAAACGAACGGTTTTTTTTTAATCCCAACCCTATATAGGTTTGTGTGTATGTGTATGTGCCTGCATATGCGTGTGTATGAGGTTGTGTGTGTGTGTGTGTACATGTGTGCGTTTTTTTATACACGCGAAAAACTTCTTTTTTATATATATATTAAAAAAAAAATGAATGATCGGTTTAATTAATTCAGTTTTTTTGTTTTTATTTCACTTTTTTTATTTTTTAATGTAAACAAAAATTTTCAGAATTAACTTTTTCCTAAGAGACTCATAATATTTTATAAAAGTTAATAGATATAATTTATAAATTATTTTTTTTTCAAATTAAGACAAATATATTTACTTCCCTTATTATTATTATTATTATTATTATTATTATTATTATTATTATTATTATTATTATTATTATTATTATTATTATTATTATTAATATTATTATTATTATTATTATTATTATTATTATTATTATTATTATTATTATTATTATTATTATTATTATTATTATTATTATTATTATTATCCTTACCTTCATGATAATTATTATCATAAATCAACAGGATTAAAATGATCATTATAATCATCAAATTAAGAGCGAAAACCTTTTTTGTTTTAGAAATTTTTA
>JABUQX010095466.1:40000-45000 GCA_015478945.1 Trachelipus rathkii
AAAATATTGAAATCTAAAATCACGAACGAATTGGTTAAAAGCTTAATTATGATTTTAACTTTATTCCCCTTCGCTATTATATTATGTAACCCATTGCAATCCTCGTCATTAGTGACAACAACTGCCCTTAATAACATTGAAAATGAAAGATTTTTCTAACCAGTTAGAGAGAAAGTTCTTGAAAGATTTTTCTAACCAGTTAGAGAGAAAGTTCTTGGGCCATAGATCCATACTTACCAATCTTAGCAAAGCAACTTCTTAGAAATCTCTTAAAATTTTTACAAATTTTGTAAAATGATTTGATCCATACAATCACATTTGGATTACTAAGAATTTCAGCATCTATACAACTTACTATACAACTTACTTACTATCCTACACTTACAACGTGCGCTCCAGAAAGATATTTTTCCGCTTTGATAAGACTTAAAATATATTTTCTCAATTCTACAAGGGAGGAGAGACTAGCAGAACTGACTTTAATGAGTGTTCACAATAGCTACACAATATAAACGGATGAAGTTGTCAATCATCTTGCTGTTAAGAAAGCAATATGAATAATGCTTTTATATATCTTTCTTTGTATTTTGAAATTGCTCTCAATGATAGATTAATTTATTCCCTTTATACAAGTAACTATATATATATATATATATATATATATATATATATATATATATATATATATATATATATATATATATATATATATATATATATATATATATATATATATATATACAAGTAACTATATATATATATATATATATATATATAATATAACGCACCAAAAATAACGCACCACTAGGGTATGTGTCACTTGTAGGAACGGGAAGGCCCCTAACCACATGAAACCCCACACCAACACAGACTACAGCATCAGTGTAACAATGTAACCACCCCGCAGAGAATTCGCTGTAGTATTGGGGCCGTCACCGCGATAAATTTAGGAAAACATAAACCACGTAACTAGACCTGGGAGAGGGGGGGGTAGGTGGGAGTATAATCGAGCGAGGGATCATTCAAGTACGAAGCGACTCCGATAAACATGGAGAGGAAAGTGCGTCAACTGTCAAGATATCAGTGCGTGCAGATAACAATACTCCACGCCGAAGGACACGGTTACCGGGCCCGGTCGACGCTCGGTGTGGAAGTAACACAACGATTGCACGCGGGAATGGTGGTCCAACGGTACCACAAGAAACCCCTGACACATGATCGCCGGTGAGGACAAAGGTAGGCCCAGGGCCACGAAACCCTTGGAAAACCATTTATACGTCTGCGTGCATTACGAGAGCAACACACAACGGCACGACATCTGCAGATACAGTTGGCGGAGGTACGCGGCACCAGGGTGAGTGACAATACAGTGCGTCGACGCCTTGCGGAACATAATTACCGGCCCCGGAGGTCTGCCATAGGTCTACCGCACACCATAGCACATCGAAGGGTGTGACTGGCATTTGCCCGAGAGCACATCCATTGGACAGTCGACGATTGGAGCTCTTTACGGACGAGTCGAAAGTGTCTCTGTACGCCTCCGGACAGGCGTGTTAGAGTATACCGACGACCGACGTAGAGGTTCGCGCAATGGAGTTGCACATCTTCGACGGAGGCACTCTTACAGCCGTAAGGTATATCGCAGACATCCTCGAACCATATGTCGTGCCATATGCCCCCTACATCGGTGACTCTTCATCCTAACGCAAGACAATGCAAGACCACAAGGCCCAATGTGTGAACAACTACCTTAAGGACGGTTCAAATTACGGCGTTGGAGTGGCCAGCATATAGTTCGAACCTCAACCCAAATCGAACATTTGTGGGATATCATGAAACGTCGGATTCGATGAAGCTGCAACCCCTCCACGGGCCCCCTCCCCTGACTCCGCAGACGGCACCGCCCGACGAAGGGATCAAAATCACTGTCCAAGACATTCGCCCACTCATCGAGAGCATGCAGGACGGTGTCAGGAAGTCATCAGTGCCAGAGGGGTCATAAACGGTATTTAGAAAAACCCCAACACCCCCCGCGGCCGTCGCCGTACGTATCAACATTGTGTGTTTTCAGTGCCGAACCTCCGATCCCTACTGCAATTTGGCTGCACCTTGGCCTCACACCCTATCAACCTACGGTTCTGGGGAGGAATTCACCATGTTATTGTCTTTGTCCAATAAAGTGTCTTCGCGTTCTTCAACCATTTCTACCCTTCCTTCGCCACCTACCCTTGTGGTGCGTTAATTTTGACGAGTAGTATATATATATATATATATATATATATATAAATATATATATACATCTATATATATATATATATATATATATATATATATATATATATTGTATATATATATTCGCATTTATAAATATAATTATATATATATTTATGTTGAGCAGTTATATATATATATATATATATATATATATATATATATATATATATATATATATATATATATATATATATATATATATATATATATATATATATATATATATATATATATATATATATAAAAATATAAAATCTCAAATCTTACCCCAAATAATTTACGGGCAAGAGTTCTGTGCATTAATACGAGCATATATATATATATATATATATATATATATATATATATATATATATATATATATAGTATATATATATATATATATATATATATATATATATATATATATATATATATGAAGATATTATATATATATATATATATATATATATATATATATATATATATATATTATATATATATATAAATATATTTTCGGGCAAGAGTTATATATATATATATATATATATATATATATATATATATATTAAATGACCGTTTAAATAAATTTTTTAGAAAAATTATTTTATTTAAAAAAATAAACTTTTTTATTTATAAAAAAAATAATCTCTCCCTCACATACACACAAACAAATACTCACCCTCACACGCACACCCTCTCTCTCTCTCTCTCTCTCTCTCTCTCTCTCTCTCTCTCTCTCTCTCTCTCTCTCTCTCTCTCTCTCTCTCTCTCTCTCTCTCTCTCTCTCTCTCTCTCTCTCTCTCTCTCTCTCTCATTTTTTCATTCATGTCCAACATTCTCCAAAGCCTTACTTTTGATTTGAATGAATGTCAATTGTTTAGGTTTTGCAAATGGTCCTTTTTGGCAAAGTATATTAAATTTTTGAAAAAATTAAAGTTTTCTAAAAACAAGAGCGATAATAATAATAATAATAATAATAATAATAATAATAATAATAATAATAATAGTAATAATAATAATAATAATAATAATAATAATAGATACACACACACACATACATACATAATAATAATAATAATAATAATAATAATAATAATAATAATAAAAATAATAATAGAACAGTAGTAGCTCTAATGTTTCGCCAATTATGTTAAGATATGTTTTAATTGAAATTATATTAATTATTTTTATTATTATTATTATTATTATTATTATTATTATTATTATTATTATTATTATTATTATTATTATTATTATTATTATAATAATTATTGCTGTTGTTGTTGTTGTTGTTGTTTTTGCTGTTGTTGTTGTTAGTATTTTTATCATCAGCTGCTTGAATGCAGCTGAATTACGTTTGCTAATAGAAATACCACGCTCAATATAGGAAGATATTTTCGTATAATAATAATAATAATAATTATAAAAATAATAATAATAATAATAATAATAATAATAATAATATTTGTAATGAAAATAATATTAATAATAATAATAATAATGATAATAATAATAATAATAATAATATTATTATTATTATTATTATTATTATTATTATTATTATTATTATTATTATTATTATTATTATTATTATTATTATTATTATTATTATTATTATTATTGCTATTATTAATATAATTGTTATTATTATTATTCTAAGTGCCTCTTTAAAATTGGAGTAGCCTTTTTCTTGCAGAATATAAATATTTTTCTTCTTTTTCACACCATACTAAGGTCACGGTATTGAAATTTGGAGGACGAAATTATTAAAATAGGCGTGTCCTTAATTGTGTGTATGTATGTATGTGTGTGTGTGTGTGTGTGTTTGAGCGCGTGTAGTTGTGTTTTTTTTCTTCTTCTTTTCGCCACCTCTGGTGGAAAAATGCCAGAAGCCTACATTAAATCCATAAAAATTGGGGCAAACAATTTCCTGACCTTGATGAAATGCTAACATGTGGAGTGAAAATAAAAGAAGAAAGATTTTTCCAGACATTGCTCGTAGAATACATGTAAGAATTGGCATAGCAGTCAAGTCTGAGATCAGAAACCTGAATAAAGAAAAAAATGAAGCAGTGTAGAAAGACAAGTTACTAGTAGCTCTTCTAAAAAAGAGAAGGTAGAGGGTATGTTGGTTTAAGAATTTAGATAATCGGTGTCAGTACTAATAACAATATTATAAGGAATATGATGAGCATTTTGATGGCCATTAAGATATTGGTAAGAGTTAATGAGATGAAGCTGCAAGAAAATATGAGAGAAGGCTAAATACCGAGAGAGGGAAGTTTAGAGATAAAACCTTTGTGCCATTCTATATATCGAAATCTCTTTAAATCTCTAAATCGAAATATCTTCCTATCTCCACAACTAAAGGTTTATCGAAATGAGATAATGTAGAAGAGTTAACAAAAAAGAATATGAGAGAAGGAAAAGATCACCACTTGACCGTTCCTTACTGAAGGTACAAAATTAAGAAATTTTAAATGTTTCCAAATCTTCTTTTTAAAGATGCAAGAGAAACTTTGTTAAAAAAACAGAGATTAGAGCAATGGGACGGTAATTAGAGATTATATAGAGGTTATTCACTCGTTGATACAGGTTTTAGAATGAATGTAGGCTTCTAGCAGGAAAAAATATCGCAGTTTATAGGCAGAGAAGAATCTTTTTACAAAAACAAAGCATAAGCTCTAACTGACAAGTTTTTAGATTATCAAAATGGATGCCGTCAGGTACGCAGGCATTTCGTA
>JABUQX010095466.1:57500-63042 GCA_015478945.1 Trachelipus rathkii
ATATATATATATATATATAAGATAGCAAGAGGCATGTATAGAGATATATATATATATATATATATATATATATATATATATATATATATATATATATAAGTATATATATATATCTGTGTGTGTGTCTGTGCGCAGGATTTGACTTAGGGGCTAGCAAAGGTTGAGTTTATGTCCTTGGTAACACTGATCAATAGAAGGTGTGGGTTGAGTTGAACTCCACCTTTTCCTTTTCAAAGGCAAATAAAAAATATCATAGAATAAAAAGGTTATTTATAAAATAACAAGTCTGCAAAAGTTGTAATTAAAGAATTTTATGTGTCACGAGGTGAGTAAAAACAAATACCTATTTGAGATACGTAAAGTAATATTTATGGAGGTTTTCGAGTACCGAGTCCTGAGTGGTAACTAATATTAAATCTAAACTAGCATTAGACTCCTTGGATTTTCAGCGAATTTCGCAATCTATTTTCCGGAAACCTTAGTGATTTTTCAAATTTACTAATATTCTATGAATATTCATCCATAGTAAATTTAGCCTGTCTTCGTTCATTGTGTTTCTTGAATCATCTTGATACTTCGCAGAGTACTGAAAGATCAACCTTTCAATGGTGTACTACTTGTTGAAGCAGCAGCAATTCGTAGTGCAATTATTATTAGACAGGGTTTTTCATTTGAGGAAAAGGGGTCGGTTTCTTAATGACTTCAGTAAGTTTCAACTTTCTTTATCCTTACTCAACCGCCACAGATACCATAAAGCCAGTTTCGAAAAGGAATTGTCTGATATCAAGACTAGTAAACTCTGAAAGCATTTATTATATACATACAGTTCAATGTAATCCGCCATTTTAATTTATTCGTGAAATGAAAGAAGATGAAATGCTGGCACGTTTTTTTCTGAAAATCTAGTCTCTAAAGAGGATGAAAGTGAGCTAAGATAAGGCACAAGCACAGAACGCTTCCAATATCAGTAGAAGTTTTAGCAGGATGATTTGCTTTATGTTGTTGGGATTGTCCTTTTCTTGGTAGTGCAAGTTCTACTAAGAACTCTGCAGTAATAACATTGGCGGATAAGAGCAGAACAGTAATCATTTTATCAGCAGGTTTGCAGTGGTCTTTGACAACTTTCAAAATTCTTTGGACATGATCAGAGCACTGCATAAGGTCAATATGTTTTGTTTGAATAATGTGAACCACGGGTTCAAATAAAGCAAAATATTTGACTATTGCGGAAGAGGTAATTATGAAATTGAGTCTTGTTGCCGAACAGTATAATAGGAAAGCTGTTTTTCTTGTTTGACTGTTGCCTTCCTTTGACAATTTCTAACCCTTCAACGATTTTTATCATAATTGAATGGAAAATAGCAATGCTATGATATTCCAACGGGTTTCACAAAGTTTAGGCAATTTGGGAATGTATTTTCTGCTTTTCTTCTTTCGTCTCTGAAAAAGTTTATGTCCATTACTGTGGCAATAGTAGTTCGAATTTCCGGAATAATGTTTAGGTTATTAATGACTAAATTAAGCAGACGGGTTGCACAATGAAAATATAATCCTCTTTTGTATTTTTCTCGCAGTTTCTTTTGAACTCTATTCTTTCCCTGCCATTGCTGTGCACTCGTCGTACCCCTGACCAACGCATAGACACGGATCCAAACCTTTTTCTAAAAACAAATCAACCCCCAGAAATTTTTCTCGAACAGTCATTTTTTAAAGATCGAGAATTAATCCTATAGATAGTAGTTTTCATTGCCTAACAAATCCGTAGTTTCATCGGCCAATATGGAGTAGACATCAAATTTTTTGGCATCCGCGATAATCATGTTTTTTTATGATAATTTCACATAAATTGATAAGCTCATTTTGAATCATCGGAGACGTCCAGACGGCATTCTTCTTTCCTTGAATATGCTCTTTCAATTCCACATCACCACTTTCTATTCGAAGTTTAATCAGGTCTTCAAAATTTTCCTCATGCAGGCCTATACCTCTTAAAGGTAAGTCATGGGTTCCGCAGAAAATTATGGGCTTCAAAATTGGGATAATATTTCTTTTAATTTCTGCAATTGTTTTTTGATGTTCTGTCTGCAGCAGAATATCAACGGGTACGCCTTCCATGATTGATTTAGCAACTTTGGCAGTCGCCAAATGTTATCGACATACTGAGAGTTCTAGCGGAGAATATTGTCAGAAGAAGCTAGCTGTATAAAAGAGCACAGCTAGTTGACTTCAAGCCAATATGAAAATGAAAACGCATTAAAACTCTTTAGGAAAAATGTAAGTTTATAATACGTTATTAACTAGTAATTACTACTCATTATCTATCGATTGATGTATCTTTTTCAGTTGTTCTACTAATAAACTTTTAAAAACGTCATCTAGCTAACATATAAAGTTCATCTTTTTTATTTCACAAAGATTTAGGGGAGGCAAGTGCCCCCCCCTGTATACGCCCACGGAAGACGGGATATTTCAACAACTGCCAAGGGGTGTGAAACTGTGAACCCACTCAGATGTTTATTTTTTCTTTCCATGAATGAATATATATATATATATATATATATATATTGTATAAAGCAGTTATATATATATATATATATATATATATATATATATATATATATATATATATATATATATATATATATATATATATATATATATATATATATATATATATTGTAAACCTAACAGACTTTAACAACGAGCATAGATTTTGCTGGACAGAATGTAAACTACGCTCCACTATACAATGAGATTGAAGTTGATGTTTATTCCTTAACAAGAGCATCATTGACAGATGTATTTGTTGCTATATAATCCAAAAGATGTGATATTTTTTTCAGCACTAATAATGTGCGAGTATTGTTAATTCCATTTCATGGAAAGGATAAAGATGTTAAACACAAGATGAAAAACATTCAACAAATTTTATTTACATAAACAATAATAAATTATAAATAGATAACGTATCTCAGGAAACGACTTACAATTACCACCTATATTAACAAACAAAGCAATATGAGAAATTAAATATATATATATATATATATATATATATATATATATATATATATATATATATATATATATATATATATATATATATATATATATATATATATATATATATATATATATATATATATTTATGGAAAAGTTATAATATATATATATATATACATATATTATATTATATTATTATTGGTTATTACAGAGAAGAGTATATTATTATTATATATTGTTATTGTTATTATTATATTATATATATATATATATATATATATATATATATATATATATTATTATATATATTATTATACTTTTATATATATACATATATATATATATATATGAGTTGTTATTATTATTATTGTTATTAGTTATTATTATATTATAGCATATATATTATATATTATACATATATATATTGTTATATATATATATATATTATTATGCTACATATATATATATAACATATACATATATATACATATTATTATAGCATAGCACACTATTGGCTATATATACATATATATATATATATATATATATATATATATATATATATATATATATCGTGTCCATCCTCCCTGATGATCGATCACGATTGTAAGCGAGACGGCATATTGGTAATACAGTTTTTCCGAAGGGTGGGACGTCGCTTGATATTCTCCCACGATGTTTTGGCATGTTCATCAAGGACTAATCTTGTCCTTTCTTCCAGGGGAATCCAGTCTCGAACGATACACCCCCAAAGGTTCTCAATGGCATTTAGGTCACATACACGACTTGGGCAAGGTAGAAGTTGAATTGTTCTGTCGTGCTCTTCAAACCATTGGGTAACTCTTCGAGCTGTATGCATAGGGCTATTGTCATGCACATATAAAAATCTCTCAGGGTCTGGAAATAAAAATGCTCGAACAGTGGTAAGAAAACCTCTTCTAATATTTGTAGATATTGATCGGATGTGAGCCGTCCATTTATAGTCGTGAGTTCTCCAAGAGAAAAATAACTGGCATCCACCCCCAAACGTTGCATGTCACGTGCCCACTTCTGGCTTCTTCATATATGTTCCACGCGTGTTATTCAGTTGCAAACAATGCAGTGGACCGGGATTGTAGATGAAAAGGTTTTCTCATCGCTAAAAACCAGACGAGAACAAAACTCCATGTCTTTCTGCGCATGTTCTGTAGCAAAGGCAAGTCTCGCTCTTCTATGTTGTTCTGTTAATTTTTGTTTTATAGCTGGTACTCTGTGATAAATACCCACATCTTTGAGACGCCTACGAACTATATCTGAAGAACAGTCAATATGTAGTTGCCTCTGGATGTCTTTGGCATTCGTGAAGGGATTTTGAGTTACGTAATGGACAATTTCATGGTCTTCAGCTCTAGTAGTGCATTGAGGGGCACCGCTACAAGGACGATCTCTTAGATCTCCTTCACCTTCATATCTTTGGATCCACTTCATACTAGTCTTGATGTTAAGACCAAGGTGCCTGGTGATCTGGCATTTGTTCATGCCGCTTTCGTGAAGCTCGCAATTTTACCCTTCAATGCTAAATTTTCACTCTTCCTGTTCATCGTCCTGAAATAAATATAATTTTACGTTATCAGCCAAATCAAAAGTTACATATTAATTAATAGAAATGATGAATAAATTCATTTCCCATTTGGGTTTACTAGATAATCATTATATACAGGTTTTTTCTTCATACTCCATATCGCTAAATACCAGGTAATGTTCAGCGTATGTAGTGAAAACATAGAACCATAGCTAAGACGACAAATATTAAGTTTGTGATCAGTACAAATTTTATGCGTTGAAATTTTTTGCGTTAAAGTCGCTTGGGTCGGTACTCTCTCTCTCTCTCTCTCTCTCTCTCTATATATATATATATATATATATATATATATATAGCATATATATATATATATATATATATATATATATATATATATATATATATTTATTTTTATATATATATATATATATATATATATATATATATATCAGTGGCGAATTGAGAAAATTTTTATGACCCGTATTCTCTCGAATGAGATAAAAAATAAATCAATCCTTTTTTCAAATTTCATTATTATTTTCATTATATATATATATATATATATATATATATATATATATATATATATATATATATTATATATTAAAGAAAAATAGAGTATATATATATATATATATATAGTATATATATATATATATATATATATATATATATATATATATATATGCGCTTGAAAAGCGGATCAATTACAATGAATTAATATTAATATAACATGCCCAGGTAATCTGTAAATTTGTCGGATCAATTGCGAGCACATTATCAGTATTATTATATAATGTTCACCAATCAAATTGCGCCAAAAATGTATAGTGATATAACATGGTTAGCTCATCTATAGATTTGTCGCTGAAGAACTATTTGAGCGAATTTGTTTCTCATATTAAAGCATAAGTACTTTAAGATTTCGTTCAAACTTCGAACTTCTGAAATATAATAAATTGTTAAAAAAATTATAAA
>JABUQX010095467.1:0-2500 GCA_015478945.1 Trachelipus rathkii
AAAAATTTATTTCATAGTGATAAAAGTAAACGAGGGAAATGCAAGTCATTATTCCCTTTAAGAAAAAAAAAGTCCATACTTCTTTCCAATTTAAAATTACGTTCAGCCATTGCCAAATCATAATGAACAAATAAATTATAATAAAACCCTGGAGGAAAACTTTTAACTAAAGCAATAATATACGAATGTTGCCACTACTTCAACCATTACGAGGAACAAAGAAAAGAGAGAGCGTCGACGAAGCTTTTATACTCCAAATCAGAAGAACTTCTTCTACGAGACTTTTGTGTTCTAAATTAAGAGTCAAAGAAAATATCGGTGGAAAGGAACTCGAGACTAAATTGCAAGACTCCTTATTTTTCAGATCGGAATTATGTTGCAATTAAGAAGTCCTATAAGAAGAGTGAGACTTTATGACTTCTATATATATATATATATATATATATATATATATGTGTGTGTGTATGTATATATATATAGTATATATATATATATATATATATATATATATATATATATATATATATATATATGTGTGTGTGTGTGTGTGTACCGATAACGGTTACTCTTTCGGTCCTGTTATATTATTATTTTGAGTTCATATATAAGGTTGCACGCTTGAATGAGAAAATGGTATGTAGAAATAAAACCAGTTGTATGTAGTTCGAATTTTAAAATACTAACTCTTGATTGGTCCCCATTGTGCGTTCTAAATGTTATTTGGGTGCCCCAGCTTGAAAAGAGCTGGGAGAACCGGGAGTGTCGTGAGCGATTTAGTGGAGAGAACACTGACTAAAGCCTGCTCCATCGCCAGCAGCTTAGATCAGAGGTCTCCAAACTTTTTTAAGCCTAAGGGCCACAGTGACTCCTCCACCAAGTCTCAAGGGCCAACACCTAGCTAGCTCATCATATTAAAGTTTGAATTCGAAGGGACAAGTGAGGTCTGAAATGCGAAATATAGTGCGACTACTTTGTTCTTTGTGACTATAGTTTCTTATTGAAAATACAGTGTGCTTGACTGTGAGTGTTTAATTTATTTAAAAGTGTCTTAAAGATAATGCCAGTGCATTCTACTGCGGGCCGGATTGGCGGCGCTCACGGGTCGGCGTTGGCCAGCGGGTTGTTGTTTGGAGACCCCTTGGCTTAGATAATTGATGTTTTCATGTAGTCAGATAGATAATAACATTACTTTGAATTAAGTATAAATAAACATTGATTCTATTAAAAAGAAATTATTCTTATGTTGGTGATTAAATTTAAGGAGTGATTTTAATAAAGACGTAAAGAGAATCCTTCTTAATTTCCAATTTTTTATTAGTCATATTAGCAGTGATGTTGCTTCGATTGTCTATACAATTAAAGAAACCCCGATGGAACGGACTTATAAAGCAAAATCATAGGAATTTATTTTCCTATGTAAAATGCATGTTCAAGAGCATGATTCAAGACCTACAGACTAGCCCAGTTTTTTTTTAATCTATGGTGTTATTCACTCTGAGGGTCGCACCCAAAGAGAAGGCATTAGACCCGCCCAAATGATGTTTGGTCAAACTATTTCGATGCCTGAAGGTTTAGTAGTTCAAACCTCACCAAAAGCGACTATAAATTACAATAATAAGTTGAAAAACTGGCCGCATTGTTTTCAAAACCTTTGACAGCTCATGCTAATTACCAGACCCGTCACGTGTTAGTACCTAAAAATTTGCGTGAAGCCAAGTTCGTTTTAATTAAACTGACATAATTTAATATCGGAAAACTATCTCCCCGATATATCGGCCCCTTTAAGGTTTTAAAAATGAATGAAAATATCGTTCTTATTAAAATACAAATGGCAAACGACATTTAGAAAATTTATGGAATGTGCGAATATATTATAATTTAATAGATTTAGAGCTATGAAAAAAATATAAATAATTAAAGAAATTTAAGCATGAAAATACCGAATACTCCTTTTTCATGTGGTTGTTTTATGAAAAAAGGAAAAACCTGACAGCTGGTTAAACCTGAATAGCAGCTGGTCATTAAAACATTACCCTTTTTGGTCTTGTTATATTGTTGTTCTTATTATTAATTATGTACTTGCAAGTCTCTATTCTTGAAAGAGGCAAGGGTAAGTAAAAACAAAACCGGTTGTATAAAATTAGTATTTTGAAATACTACCTCCTAATTGGCCCAATTGTGCTTCCTAAATGTTATTGGAGTGTCCCAACTTGAAAAGAGCTGAGAGAACTGGGAGTGCCGTGAGCGATTTAGTGGAGAGAACAAGACTGCTCCATCGCGAACGGCTTATTTAATTAGTATTTTGATGCATTCAGATAGATAGTAACATTGCTTAGAATTAAATAAAAATAAACATTGATTCTATTGAAATGAAATTATTTATATATTGGTGATTTTAATTAAGGAGTGATTTTAATAAAGACATGAAAAGAATCCTTTTAAATTCCCAACTTCTATTAGTCATTAATTGTTTATATATTAAAGAAACCATACTGTATAT
>JABUQX010095467.1:7500-12500 GCA_015478945.1 Trachelipus rathkii
GCTTCACACCGAGGGCTGTCCTCACTCACAACATAACCTTTCTCTTATCTACGTTTACTTTCAAACCTCTCCTTTTACACACCCTGCCAAATCCTCTCCAATCCCTCTCAAGCTCTCTTCAGATTTGCCAACAAAGCAATCATCCACATATAATAGGTAGGCAACCTCACTCTCTTACATTTTCCATCATTCTAACACATCCCCTGCCACGCCCCACCTCAAATTTTTTCATAACCTCATCCATATACAAATTGAATAACCAAGGAAATATAACACATCCCTTGCCTCACTCTGCATATTAATATTAAACCATCCACTTTCGACTCTATTTATTCTTACACACCTCACTATCGTCATGCATATTTTTTATTCCATTCAGTAAGCTTACACAACACATATATGACTAATAACATGACATAGAGGCTTCCCAATTAATCCTATAAAATCTAAATACAATTTATTCTTATCCTCCTCTTCCCACAATTTATTTCAATGTATAGATATTTATTCACACACCTACCATTACTAAACGAACTTGTTCTGGCACAGTCCGTCCTTCAGTCCTCGATCGCACTCTTCGACTAAAATACCAGCATATAATCTTCCCTACTAACATCAATAAACTAATTCCCCTATAATACCTACAGTTCTATCCCACGCTACTTTATATAGAAGGTACCATTAATGCTCTCCTTCATCCCTCTTTAAATATTCCCTCCATAACGCTTTGTTACACACTTCCAAATCCAATCACCATCTCGCCTATATACTTTTACTGTATTGACGACAAAATTTTATTCTTTTCATTTTTATAACTTAAAAATCAACTTAATTAAAACTCTTTTTGAAAGGGGATACAAAATTTCGTCATTATCTTATGTTAATTTTACAAAAGAACTTGATTTCCGAAAACATTATTTCTGAAGAATTAGTTTCCAGAATTTATATTTGAACTCAACTTTTTCGAAAATTAACTTTCACCAGCAAAATTTAAAGATAATCTCAGGTAAACCATAACAGCTCCTAAGGATATTTTGCATATGAGGTTGCCTTTGGGGAAAATCAGTTAAGAAATTCGACGTAAAATTGACGTGGCTTTAAAAACAAACTTTACACAGTTTAAATTTAGATTTAGATTTTCGAGTGAAAACAAAATTGGGAAATATTTTAAATTTAAAGATAAACTCCCTTTACCTTTATGCTCATCAGTAACATATCATTACAAGTGCGGTGACTGCGATGCCACCTACATAGGAAAGACAATACGAAGCCTTTCCATACGTATTGATGAGCATAAAGGTATTTCATTCAGCTATAAATGCTCATTCTCTTCAGGAAAATGATAGGCCATTTACAGGTTACGAATTTTGGAATATTAGCCCAAACTGAGGAACCCGATATTAAGTTGTTAGAATCCCTGTATATTTGGCATCTCAAACCGACCTTAAATAAAAATCTAAGTTTAAAGTCTTTAATACAGAAGTGAGATTTTGTTTAAAATTTAAATCATGAACTCTTAACCACATATTATTGTAATCATTAATTTATCTATATGGTTTATTTATTTTAACTTTATATTATTTTAACTTTTAATTAATTTTATATAATATTTTGTTTAAAATTTTATCATTATACTTGTATGTCTTGAAAATGGACAAGAAGGATTCTTACCCCGAAACTAGTCGGTCATAAATAATTTTAAAATGTTTTTTTTCATATTCGCGGTTTTGTTTACTCGCTCCATATATATAATATATATATATATAATATATATATATATATATATTATATATTATATATATATATATATTATATACTAATATATATATTATTATATATTATATATATATATATAATACTATATCCTATATGGGTATACCTTAAGTTTCTTTCTGACCTATCGATATTTAAGTTTTAAAATCGATTTTCGATATATGTGTATCGATTATACCCAAGATACCGAGACATTGACATTCCAACATGAAACACACACACACACACACACACACACACCAGCATTATATATTTATATATTATATATTATATATATTATAATATATATATATATATATATATATTATATATATATATTATATTATATATATTATTATATATAAAGATGCTTTATTCATTGAGTTGTATTGTTGGTACCTTTCAAATATCTGCAGTGTCTATAAATTTACCAGTGTTCCATTTTTTTTTTTAAATTTCAAGCGTTATGTTGGGTTCTTATTTTTGTGAATTGAATTTGACATTGAAGATTTATTCCCCATTTGTGAAGAGTGCTTATACTGTTAGCATTGCTGCAACATTTTAGTTTGAAACTAGATAAAAGGTTTGTAGAAAGTGTCATAAAGAATGTGAAATTACCAAAATAGGAGAAAAGTTTTATTTTTAATGTACTAGTAAACATTGTGGTTCGAAGTATACTGTTTCTCCCAAATATTATTTTTTTTTTCAAATATTAGAATTTCCTACACTGATGCCCTTTTAATTATGTATTTCTTTGTACATAACGAAACAGTTTCAAGGGTAGTAACCTATTTAGATGCCAGTGAACCAACAGTTATAGATTGGTTTAATTTTTGCAGACACGTATATATATACATATATGTTGGTTAGGAAATTTTGGTAAGGAAAATGTAAAAAAAAAAAAAAAAAAAAAAAAAAAAAAAAAAACAAAAATTTGAAAGGAATTTTTTTTTTTGGGTTTTTTAGGAAAATAAAAAAAGGTTCCTTCCGAAGGCCCCCAAAAAAAGCCCGGGGGGGGGGAAAAAAAAACCCCCACAAAAGGTTTAATATATAATCTATTTTTGTAAAGGTGTTGCACGCCATATGTAGGGGGCTCGAGCCGACGGGGAACACAGGGGGGGACGTTTTCCATACCCCGTAGGGGAGGGGCGGAGGAACCCCCGCGACACCCAAATACCAAAGAGCGGGGGTTCCGGAGACCCTCCCCGGAGGGGGAAATAGTCCCCCCGTAGTTTCCCGGAAGGCCGAGAGACCCCGACTCCTGCCATTCGGTGCGGTATACCTTGGGGTATTCTTTAGTTAAAAAAAACAAAACAAATTTAGTAGAGAAGTCTATTTATTTTAACAGAGTAACGTATAAAAAGTTCTAAATAGGCTTTCACTCTATTAATTAATTATTAACAAATTTTTTTTTTTTTACATTTTCCGAACTAAAATTGTACCAGCATTCCAGCAATGTTTCTTTTCCCGGTAGCTGTTGTAGTTTTTTGAGATATGGATTGTGGCTCTTTCTAGAGGCTAATAATATATATATATATATATATATATATATATATTAATATATATATATATTATATTTATATATATATATATATATATATATATAATATATATATATATAATATATATTATATATATATATATATATCTCGATATCGATGATATCGGTATCGATAATATATTTCGATATATTCGAAATCGAAGGTCAGAAAGAAAATTAAGTTTTACCATATATATATATATATTAATATATATAAATATAATATTTATATATATATATATATATCTATTATATATATATATTAATTTATACAGTGGCGTATTTAGGGGGGGGGCCGGAGGGGGGCATGGCCCCCCGAAATTTCTAGACACTAAATTTTTAAAAGTAATACCCGTTAATTAATACAACGTGAAAGTTAAATTAATTTTATTAATTCGTCGCTGTCAATAACAAATCTCGAAGTCTTTAGTTAAACTAAACTTGAAACGCATTAAAAAAAATGCAACATTAGAATTTCAGCTGATTTTTTGAAGAATGTGTGCGCATCTGAATCTGAAACTGAGTATTGAAATTGGCTGTACGCCAGAATTCGACAAATTAAAAAATACAGACCCACATCTACTCGACCCACAGACTTATTATACACATCCATTTTTATACCATTTTTTTTTTTAATTTTCCTTGCAATTTGTCATACCGAACGGTTGTGTAATGTGCCATATGAGAAGATAAAGAGATTGTATAACATTTTACAAGGAAGATCTCGAAAGACCAAATGAAGATTTAGTAAACAGAAATGGGATCTTATGGAAGTTTGAAATGGCATCACAGCACAGGTCGCCCAAAAAACGCAATAGATGGACTAGTTTCTTGTTCGCAGCCACAATTTCCAAATATTTACATCTTGTTGCAAATACTGGGCAATTTTACCCGTGCTTTAATGCTTCACTTGAAAGAAGCTACTTCTGAAAACCTACTTGGAGAAATACTATTAGAGATGAAAGACTTATTGGACTGCCTCCTCTACATACATCGAAATATTGAAAAAAAATTGAAGATGTTATCTCGGACTTCGCTCATTCTCATGTCAGGCGATTATTTAACAATTTAGGTTAGATGATTTTAGTAATTCATATAATTCTTCCCTTTTTTCTAGGAAATTAATCATTTTGTCCATCCAATTAATATATATATATATATATTAATATATTATATATATATTATTTATTATATATATATATATATTAATATATATTATATATATATATATTTATATATATATTATATATATATATATATATATATATAATATATATAATATATTATATATATATATATATATATATATATATATATATATTATATATATATATAATATATATATATATATAGATATAAATATATATATATAATATAAAAATATCATATATATATATATATATATATTATATAAGAACGATTTTTGTTTGGCCCCCCCGAAAAAAATTTCTGGATACGCCACTGTATATAACTATATATATATATATAATATATATATATATAATATATATATTATATATATATAATATATATATATATATATATACTTATAGATATATATTATATATATATACTTATATATATATTATATATATATTATTATATAAGAAGTGTATGGGGTGCCTCCTGAAAGCTCTTCTAACAGTAACATAACTGGACATTTGTTTTGGTATAAATATCTAAAACGAAGCGGCACTGAAATGTAGGT
>JABUQX010095467.1:22500-25321 GCA_015478945.1 Trachelipus rathkii
CAAAAGAAAGTTAAATTCTCAACTTAAAAAAAAAAGTAGAAAAAAAACTAAAATTAACAAATTTAAGTAAATTTGGGCTCTAAATGCCAAATCAACCTACTAATTAATTATAATGTGGCATATACAGTATGTGGTACAAAAAAGCAATAATGTTTACTTATTTAGAGATTTATTGAGAACTAAGTTGAAATAATATCGCCGGTAATATATTAAATCGAATATATATATATATATATTACATATATAGTTATATATATATATATATATATATATATATATATATATATATATATATATATATATATATATATATATATATATATAGGGTTATGTTATTATATATATATATATATATATATATATATATATATATATATATGTTTGTGTGTGTGTGTGTGTGTGTGTGTGTGTGTGTGTGTGTGTGTGTGTGTGTGTGTATGTGTAAAAGTTCAAAATTTGGGAAAACACAAACTAGTTCCAAGTTAAAAGCTGATATATACCGAAAGTGGAAAACAACAACCAGAATAGGAAAAATTGAGTAAAAAGAGTGTTCCAGATTTTAAAATCAGAGCTCATGAAAGAGTAAGAGAAAATGGTTTTCTCAAGAACGTTTTAGAACTCAAGTCACAACTTTTGAGATGTTGAACACATTTCATATTTCATATGACTTCAAAATTAAATTTGTACTTATAATTGATGTTAATATAACATTTATTTGCGATATTTTGTTATAAAATATTTGTCATGATATAATGTCCCTTTTTGTATAAAAGTCATTAGTATTGTACTGTTTAACAAAGTTTTAGATATGCCAGCATAATAAGTAAGGTAACCTTTTGCATATAGCGAAAGCGTTTCAAATAAAAAAAGCGTTGTAGGTAGAACATTTTTGCCGATTTATTTTGTAATAAAAAGAACATTTATTATAACTTGTATTTAAGATATTTTCTATGGCAAAATAATAAATTATGAAATTTATATTGTAATATATGCTTTTACAGGATTTTTGGATAATATTCTATGAAAATTATCATTTATCTAGTATTTAACTTTACATCTTAAGACCTAGGTTATAAACGCATTTCGTATTTCTTTTCAGAGGCCAAGGTCACCTTTGAAATGCTATAAATTTTTTTTTAAGACATGAAATAAAGCTTTTCAATAATATTTTGCTTGCAGTGTTTTATTATATAAGTTTATTTTTATATAGACTTTCTTTTCATTTAAAAAATTATTGCTTCGAATGTATAATACTCTATTTTGAAAAATAATTATAAAAATTAAATGTTATCCTAAAATTCCGTCACTTCTGACGTAGTTGTATTTTGTTTGGAGAGAAAAATTCTGTTCCCTTTTAAAGTTTTTTTTTAAGTATTTTACCATATATTTAAAGAAATCATGTAAAATATTATATAATATAATATTTTGTAACATATTACAAGATAATAATACTGGACGACAAAATTTGACTTTTTGTCTGTTAAATGAGTAAAAATGGGTGTTTACTATGGAGTTTTGTGCGCTGATTCCGAATTTGCATACCATTTTGTTGTAACGGGCAAGGTTTTTTTGTAAAACGAAATTAAAAATTTAATATTGTTGTAAAATGATAAGCTTTAGTTAATTTACTCACCTATATACTTCTGCAATTTCAAATGTATATTTTGAAGATTTACTACTTTAGTTTGCTTGAGGAACATCCCTTTTAAGTCCCCAATAATAGTCTGCAAGCATATTTGGATTCCAATTTCCCTGATAACGTTTTTCGATAGTTGAAATATCTTGGTGGAATCGCTCACCATGGTCATCGCTTATAGCGCCTAGATTGCAGTTAGGAAAAAAGTGCTATAACTTTTAAATCGCCGCATATATTCCAAAAATGCTGTTAGTATCGTATTTTCGATAACAAAATTTTCATGTTGTCGTAGGTCTCTTTCATATGGGCTCCATAGGCAATAGGAGTCGAAGGTTTCACATTTCCATTATGAAGAAGCACTGCTTTTAAACTCAGCTTAGAAGAATCTATAAACAATCTCCATTCCTTAGGATCATGACAGTCTCCTAATTATCTCATTAATGAATCAACATCAGTACAATATTGCCGTCTACCGAGAAAAAGCGTCGGAATTCTTCTTCGCATCGCCGATAAGAGGAAATTGTAGTTCCCTTCTCAATAAGATTCCAACCCTTTAATCTAGATGCCAATAGTTCTGCCTGTTTCTTTGACAATGATAGATTCGCAAACTATCATTGAGTTCATGCTGATTAATTCTATGAGGTTCTGTTTCATTCCATCATAATCAAGGTCTTCAAAGTCGTCATTTACATTGGAAATCTTCTTCGTCGGAGTTTTCTTGGACAGGAGATTCACATTTTCAGGTGGGGGATAGGAAGCTCTTCCCTGTGAGGAACAGGCCTAATAGCCGAAGGTAGGTTTGAATATTTTTAATGGTCTTCTTGGTCTTGGGATTGTTATTCCAGCAATTTGTGTTAGTGCAAAAATAACAGTCCATTGTGTGACCCTTTGCTCCATTCCATTGGAATTGCAAATGGCATATGCCTGGACTGTCCGTTAAGCCAATCACTAAGTAATGTTACACAAGACACACAGCAAATATGAGGTGCCCAAGACTTATCTTGACATTAAGCTAATTTCAAAATAAAAGTTTATATGTTTTTTTATTTAGGGAGTAGTATTCCTCATTTGGGACTTCAACGTTACCTCCCCACAATAACAAAATTTGTTTGGATCATTTTTGCAATTTCGCGGGGCATTTTAATTAAGGTATCTGTAAGTGAAATCAACAATGAACGTATATAT
>JABUQX010095468.1:0-10000 GCA_015478945.1 Trachelipus rathkii
TATAATTATTGTATCAAATCTAAAACTTAATTTAATTATTTTATAATTAAAAATTTTGTTTGCTCATTAAATGAATTTCGGGTAAAGAACCGAATATAGGAATTGGAAATGGGAAACAGCGAGAAGATGCCAAGAGCCAACATCTACAGTTTGTACTGGGAAGAACTTTGTTTTCGCACTAATTCTGTGCAGGCAGAGCAGCAGTAATATAGACACAAATCTCTCTTTTAAAGGTTATATTACGGTTTCTAATCCTACATATATAATGAATAAAAGACAGCGACTTAGTGGAGCTCAGTTTAGAGGTTTGGCAAAAAAAAGAAGAAAGAAGCAAGAAAAACTGCTTTGAAAAGTTTGACGTTTAGACATATTTTTAATATCGTCTGAAAAATCAAGTGGACATTTAAGTTCATTAGCTAGCTAGACCGTTTAAGTAATGAAAGAAAATCGATTAAAGGTAAATGGGATTGTGGAGACAGTGAGACTATGTAGCATACAAAACATTCTACTACTGGAACATTCTGATCCAGGGCGCATATCCCTCATAACACCTATCCAAAACGATGGCAATTTCAGTAACCTTTTAAGGTATCGGGACAGCGGAGGTGACCTACTACTCAGAGAATAATAGAAGCATAGTGCAAGGAACTGGATGTACACATGCCCAAGAATTCCGAATGTATTAATTAATTTCTTAATTAAAGTGAGTTAGAGTTCTTTCTACAAGGTCTTAGCTTACGAAATCACAGATATATCCCAAGTGGAATAGTTTTCAATGTGCCTGTTCACGACGTCACTAGTCAAGGCTTTGCTAGAATGCTAAAGGGAAAGTTCATGGAGCTCGGGCTAGATTTAGCAAATCTAAGAGGCGAGGGCTATTATGGAGCCTCTTCCATGAGATGTGAATTTACACTCGCTGGGTAAATCATTGTTTAAATTTGTGCATCTCTGATACATATAGAGTTCAGACTGTAAGAAATACGATGGATGTAATATCAGAGACACTAACTATTTTTGAGGAGAATGCAAAGCGGACCGTTTTAGAACAAAAAATTAAAGAATTGAAGCAAGATTGTTATAATACGAGAATGAAAATGCACTGTGAAACAAGATGGTGAGGTGGACATGAAGCTGTGCTACTTTTAAAGAGATGCTTATGCAAATAGTAGCAGTTCTGGAAGAAGTCAGTTAATTGTCAGGTGAACATTCAAAAGGAGCATTATAAATATTTCAACTGTGACGTTTCATTTGACAAAGTTCAGTCAGTTTTCGAATTCTACATAGACGAGTTGATTGATTCTTACGAGGAAGTTTTCCTGGAAGAGGGGAGAATTATGGAGATAAAAGTGGAAAGGATCTAAATAAAAACCTCTAAGTGCCCTGGCAGGATTAGACGAATGCGCCGAAAACTTGTTCCCAAATATAAACATACTGTTGAAAATAGTTCCTGTACTTCCTGTTTCTACAGCTTCAGTTGAACGAAAGCTTTTCTAAACTGAAATTAGCTAAAACGTATCTGAGGAACACAACAAGTGAAAATAGTCTGGATGGACTTGCTTTACTCTTTATTCATAGAGACTTGGCTTTAGAAATCACCAACGATCAAGTCATCGATCATTTTGCTGGATCTGAGAATGCACGAAGTTTGCAGCTTGTTTTGTAAAGTCTAGTTAAAAATTAAAATTATTTTGTTGTTAAATATTGTTTTCCCACTATTCCATCCCTACAACATCATTGAAACGAAATAATATTCTTAGAAACCACTAAATGTTAAAAAAAAAAAAAAAAAAAAAAAAAAAAAAAAAAAAAAAAAAAACTAACCTGAAGTAGAGTTTGTAAACAAAAGATAGAGGGTATTAACCAACGTTAAAATATTGATAAAATGAAATTTTATGATTTTTTTATATTATAATAATAATTTTAAATTTATACAAAGGTGAAATTTTTTAAATCGTTCCTAATTCCTTAAGACATATCTCTTTAGTTCTCTCTAGTACATTACATCTCACATACAAATTCTAAGAGAAATCTAAAGAATCTCAATTTTCACGTAAAAACCTCAACATCTATCATCCAGAATAAGAGGATGGCAGAAGTGTAGCTAAAGGGGCCTGCAGAATTCCAGCCCTCCCCCCGAAAAAATACCTGCGTACACCAATGTCTGAGAGAGTTTCTTTGTTTTATTAGAGTGTCTATTTCTGGTTAGAAGTTGGGGTTAAATTGTTTACGGTTGCCGTGGGGGATGTGTTTTTAGGATCCTTTGAGAATTATGCCATTGAATTGTTGTACTGTTTTGTTGAGTGAGGAAAAAATTGTCGATTGGTAGGATACTAGATCAAGTTCTACGCTGTCAGTATATGCCTGCCAATTTGATTTCTTATATTTGATGTTTAAGTTTTTGAATGATATGTGGTTTGGGTGTTTGTGTTGGATTGTAATTAGAAATGGGATGTGATCTGATGAGAGAGCTTGAAAGGTTTGCCATGTAGTGGTAATATATGAACTTGTGGGAACAAAAGGTGATGCCAGGGAAAGTGGGGTCCTGGTTATGTTGTGGAAGCAATCGTGTATGTTGGTTTCTGTTATTAAGATAAGTGAATGTAAATTATTTATGAGTGTATATCTTCTTGGCGTATATATGTGATTGTAGAACCATGTTGAATGATGTGCGTTGAAGTCATCGGCTAATATCAGGTTGTTTACTGTGTCAGAGGAGATAAGTTTGGAAAATAATTGTGTGGACACTATCGGGATGTGGATGGGTTATGTTATATAAAATTTTATTATATATTATATTAAAATTTATATAAGCTGTATGTTTTTTTATGACCTGTAGATCTATTGACTGATAAGAGAAAATTTGATTGCTGTTCATGAGAATTTGTGGTGTTTCGGACGTATATTTTTTATGTATTATTGTAATATGGTTGCGTTGAGATGGATTTTTATCCAGTCTGAGATTGTATAATTTTGAAATTCAGAGAGATGTGTATCTTAATATTTGTCTCCTGTATAAGTGTTTTGTGCTTGTTGTATTTAATTGGTGTGTGTTGGTGGAGTTCTTTGGGCTTATTTTTAATACCAATTATATTTAATTGAAGTATTTTGATTGAGTTGCTGGGATGTTAAATTTGTGTTTCTGTGTGCTGATCTTGACATAGATTGCAAGATCAAGTTGGGGAGTAAGCATTTAGGGTTTGAAGGTTGGTGCACTTCAGATGATACCATTGTTGGCAGGAGTAGCACAACACCCAGGCTAATCCTCGACTGCAATGCACTGTCTATTGCGTTTGAGGCAGGGGTATGCTCTGGGAACTGGGTTTGGTTCTATGTTATCAGCCATCAAAAGGAATTGGTGCGTGTATGTTAAGTAATTCAGTAAAAAAATCACAAAACAAACAGACTTATTATCTCCGTTCCGCAGTCAATTCTGTGGCCTCGAACTCAAAGATCATACCTAAACAAGAAGGTAAGGATACATGAATCCATTTAGAACTTGATCCCGACAGTCCCATCCGTCGACATCAGTGACATGAATCTGGAAGGGACGACGAGGGAAAGTTCACAGTCGCACTTCTGGTAAGTTGGATTCATTGCTACTTCTATATATACTATATATATATATATATATATATATATATATATATATATATATAATATATATATATATATATATATATATATATATATATATATAATATATATATATATATAGTATATATATATATTATAGGTAAATATATATATATTATATAATTATATATACTATATTATAATATATATATATAATATATAGTATATATATATATATATATATATATATATATAATTATATATATAATATATATATATTATATATATATATATATATAAATATATATATATATATATATATATATATATATATAAGATTATATATATATATAATATAAATTATAAGAGATATAAAGTTATAAGAATATTTATATAAAGGACATAAATACATAATGTAATTAGAGACAGTAAAAAGCCACATTGGCCTATCGAGACTGTTCCAGTCAACCCATTACCCAAACATGCTCATACAAATCTACAAAGCACCCTGGGGCTTGTCAATTTGTTGTAACTACAAATCCACCAATTTGGCTTAGTCAAAACTAATGATATATAAAATATGATACCCAAACCATCCACATGCATTAATAACTAAGTGTATGGTCACACATGCCATCTAACTATAACTATATCAACAACTAAAAACCCGCCAATTTTGGCTTCGTCAATATATTATATGATTCCCAAACCATCCATAACGAATCTAACCCTTTCTTAAATGTTGCAATCGAATCACACTCAACAACCTCCTCTGCCAGACTATTCCAAAATTTAAACAACCCTATTTACGAATTGCATGCTTTCGTATATCAAGATGGCATGGCTTTCTTCTTAATTTTCTTATTATGCCCCGTGGGTCACCTGTCCATGGTCTACTATGAAAAATTTATTATTGATCTCTGTATTAAATCAATAGATGTAAATATTGTGTAGACTTGTAATCATGTCCCCTCTGAGAAACCGCCTTTCTACAGAAAACTCCTAACTCCTTCAGCCTCTCTCATAGCTCTTACCCTCAAACCCAGAATCATCCTTGTTGCTCTACGTTGCACTTTCTCTAGCATATCTAAGTCTTCTTTAAATGGGCCAAACTTGTGCACAATACTCTATTACTGGCCTAACATAGGTATTTATAAAGTTTACTTATTACTTCCTTGCTCTTGTAAAACAACTTGCGATTTATATTGCCCAGCATCATATTAGCTTTATTTCTTGCTTCCAAACACTGATTAGCTACTTTCAAATTACTGCTTATAATAACACCTAAATCTTTTTCTTGGTCCACAGACACAAGCCAATTACCATTCATATCGTAGTTAAAACTTTTATTGAGTAACCTAGGTGAAGAACCTTACACTTTTTACTATTAAAATTCCTTTGCCATTTATAAGTGGTTGACTAAGTTTATCAAGATCATTTTGAATCTTTATACATCCTTCACTATTCCTAACTGAGGTAGCCACTTTGGTATCATCTGCAAACTTAGAAACCTTGCATTTAAGTCCCTGGTCTAAATCATTTATATATATGAGGAACAATAGTGGCCCCAGCACTGAACCTTGTGGACACCATCTTCACTATTTCCCATGATGATGTTATTCCCATTTAGTTGTACACACTGTTTTCGTATTTCCACAACCACTCTTTAATCAACCATGTACCACTCCACCATATAACCACATTGCAATAAATTCTTCACTAGCCTTATGTGAGGAACCTTATGAAAAGTTTTGCTTAAGTCTAAATATATAATATCAACTGGATCTCCTCGGTCAATGCAGTCAGTAATGTATTCCATAAATTCTAAAAGGTTTGTCTGACATGACCTACCCTTTCTAAAACCATGCTGGGAGTCATACAATACCTTGTTATCTTCTAAATATTTCTCTATATGACCTTTCAGTAACTTTTCCAGACCTTTTACAACCAGAGATGTTAAGCTAACTTGCCTATAATTTCCTAAAATCTCCTTACTACCTTTCTTATAAATAGGGACAACATATGGCATTTTCCAGTCATCTGGTACCTCACCAAATGCTATAGATCGCTTAAAAAATCAAATTACAGTGCCTTTGCAATGGTGATAAATTACCCTCTTTCAGAATTCTACCATATATTACCATCAGGGCCTGCAGCTTTACTGATCAATATGATCTAATAAACGTTTATATCTTTTACATCAAATATTTGAATTCTGTAAGTCTAATGTGTACTGCATTCAAAGAACTATTTAGGCTCTGAACTATTATCTAATCTTTCCTCTGTAAAACACTGAAGCAAAATAAGCATTGAAAATGTGGACCAACTCCTTATCTGAACTTCCCAGTAAATTTTCATCAATTTTAATTGGACCAATTGTCCTATTTCTTTACTTTTAAATTTATTAAAAGCCTAAAAAAACTTCTTCAGGTTCTTAATACTATTCCTTCCTAAATTAATTTCTGCCTCTCTCTTTTCCTTTCTTATTGACTGGTTTAAGTTCATTTCTATTTTTCGTATAATTTTCTAAATCATCTTCCCTTATTACTACCCTTTGGAAAATATTTTAAACATCTGCGCTTTTCATTAATTTTTCTCTCTGTATCTCTATATTCCACAAACAGGTTCTCTTCGCCACCCTAATGGGTTATCTTTAAAACATACTTGACTGAATATTCATTAAAATTTGTTAAAATTGTTAAAACTTGATAAAACAGTTTTGGTCTTTAAACTCTTTATCCCAGTCAGTTGTACTAAGCATGTCTCGAAATTTGGTAAAACTGCCATTTCGGAAATCTATGATCTTTTCCTTATTAACTTGCAATTTGGGCCCAGATATCCCATTCATATTAAATCTAATTATATAATGGTCACTAAGTCCTAAATTCTCCTCAACTCTAACTTCATCCACCATACTTTCATCGTTAATTAATATTAAGTCTAGTAGTGCATCGTATCTTGTGGGTTCTTGGACCATCTGGGTCAAAAAGTTATCTAGTATACCAATTTATAGTATACAATATATATATATATATATATATACAATATATATATATTCGTATGTTATACAAATATATATATAATATATATATTATATATATATTATATATATATATATATATTATATATAATATATATATATATATATATATATCTGATGTATAATATATATATATATATATTATATATAATATTATATATATATATTATATATAATATATATATATTTATATATAATATATATATATATTATATATATATAATATAATATATATATATATAGATTATGTATTATATATATATATATATATATATATATATATATATATTAGATATATATTAATATATATATATAATATATATATATATATTATATATATATATATATATATATATATATATATATAACCCTGTTCAAAATTACAGCACCACTCTTGAATTATGACGTCATGTTCATAGGTATGTTCCAATACATGTAGTTTGCACCAAGCAGGTGGAATACAGCATAGGTATAGTACAGGAATCACGTGTCCGGGCCGATCACGCCAGCGTGCAAGCGGCGTTGAAAGATGGGTTTACTCCTTGTCAAACGATCCTTTGTGCTTTAGTCATTTGCAGCAATTCGTCGATTACGCTTACAATTATGTTGTAGAGTAATTTTAAGGGGTGTTGCAGCGGCAGCACTAGTCTCAACACTTTCCACCAAAATGGATTGGTCACGCCATTATACGATATACCAGTGCGCAAGGGCATCTTTCCTGATAGAAGAGGGCCGTAGTATGAGGTCCGTGGTAAATGAACTACGACGCTTCTAATTAAAGGATTTTTTTGTCACTCTAATCTGGCTAATTAAGAGACATTTTCTTTCTCATCTTATGCTTACATTGTTAGGAATTCCTGTTTTTGACTCGGAAGATTGGCCTCGATTTGTCTGCCTTTGAAAAAGATGAGGGTCATTATTGCCGGAGGGATGAGCAGATTTATGCTATCTTCAATAAAAATCTTTTTCTCCCCATAATTCATGTTTTTATGGTGCCTGTTCTTTTACCATTCAGGAGAGGGACAATGCGTATCTGAAGTGAAAATATTCTCACTCTTCTATCACTCTTATTAATTTTCATTCTGATCAGAGAAGTAGCAGGGATATTATTCGACAAGTTAAGCTTACTTTTACTAAAAGGAAGTACGATGATCTTCTTGGTTCTCCTACTGATTTAAAATTTTGAAACTCTTGCCAAAAATATCTCTTATAACTTTCTAAGAATATGGCTTTTATCATTTCTCTTATGATTATTTCTGATGGTTCTATGGCCAAAACTCTTCTGAAATGGTTAATCTCTTTGGCCTCCTCTTTTAATTTAATTCCACCCTGGACTGTTCTAACCTCCTTCCTCCAATTCCTTCTCTTAGATGTTCCATTTCTCTGTCTGTCATTACACCTGATTGGGTGAATAAGATCCTGTGTTCTATGAATGTCAGGAAGGCCAGTGTTCCAGATGGCATTAATACCCCGTGCTTTGTGGGAGTGTGCTTCTGAGCTGGATCCTGTCTACTCTCTATGCCTTAATAATAACAATTTTCTTCAATACTAGAAGAGCACACATGTTCAAACGATCCTGTAAAATGTACCACTCTGATCCTTTGAACTATGTCCTATAAGCTCTCATTGTATTATCTCTAAAATCTTTTGAAGGTTTCTCGTTAACTCTCCATTGCCTGAATCATCAGCAATCTCAGATACTTCTTTCAGATCATCAATATGTCTATCGATATTGCAGGTCTACTGGTGAAGTACTTTCCTATCTCACTGATTTATGGTCTTTTCCTCATAGGGATCTCTGAGAATTCTTGTATAGGGGAGCTTGATATATCCAAAAACTTTTGACCCTGTGTGATAGGCATCACTACTCTCTAAGTCCCCTTTCTTTGGGTTTCCTTCTTCTCTTTGCCTACTCTTGTTTAGTCTTCCCTCAGATTGTTTCATATCAGCAATTGTTCATGGAACATCCTCTTCTTCCGTTACTGTTAATAGTATAGATCCTCAAAGTTCTGTTTTATCTTCAAGCTTATTCTTACTTTTAATCAGTGATCTTCTCGGTTGCGTTACTAACTCTGCTCATTCTTGCGCCGATGACTCAACTTTCAATTCTTCCATCTATTTCAAATCTGCTCCCTCTTTTACATTTAGTGTTGCTTCTTGTCTTCATTTGCCGATTCTATTCTTGCCGATTCGAATGAATTTCTCGGTAGGGTCACCGAAACCTTATTAAATTTAATTCTTTATAAATTCAGCTTCTCAACATTTTTTTTCAAAAACACCTCTCAACACTCCTATCTCCTTCGACGGCTCTAACATCTCAACTGTGAAAAACAAGCATTCTTGGACTGAACATAAACAACATATGATCTTAGAAACCTTATATCATAACTGTTGCTAAAGTACCCTCAAAGAAACTGGCGATTCTGTAAAGGTTGCGAAAATCTTTTCTTCTGCTCTGTTACACCATTTATATAAGGATCTTATCGTCCCATGTACGGAGTACTGTTCTCACATTTACAGGACTCTGGTTCCGCCTTTCTTGTTTGATAGGTCTGAGTCTATGGATTAGAGAATAATAAACTATCCTCTACTTCAAACTCCTTTGACCCTCTTTCTTTGCGAAGTGACATTGGCTCACTATCTCTCTTTATATGTACAACAACGACAGTTGCTCGAGGGAATTAAACTTTCGCATTCCTCCTCCATTACGTTACTACTGTAGCACCAGGGGTGCCTTGCTTTCGTATGAATTTTGTGAGAATATTTGAAACCCAAGGCTTGTTCCTTGTGATGTTTTCTTCTTTCCAGCTACCTCTGTTCTATAGAACTTGCCATCTTATATATTTTCTACTGTATTCAATCTTCCTCTCTTTAAAGCCAACGTCTGAACTCGCCTGAGGTATTTGAGTTAGACTTGGTACAAAGATGTTAGTGGTGGTAAATAAAAAAAATGTGCCAGTATATCATATCACGATCATCGGATGGTTAGCCAGTACCATATCAAGAGGTTACACTGTAGATGTCGCGAACATTGCAGGAAGAGGGGTTACAATTAATGGGTGTGAGCGCTGTATGATGTGAGGTATCGCGAAGCAAGAAAGATACTCCGACAGCAAGGAATGTGCTGATTTTCAGCCGTCTGACTAGGCTAGATGAAGGGGAGTGGCAAAGCAGGATAGCTGCCACTTTGCCCCACCGCTAACCGCGTGCACAAAGTGCACGACTGTGGTTCTTGGGATCATGCACATTGAACCTTCGACGGACTGGAAGCGTATGTTATTTCACAAAAGAAACCAGCAGTATGTATGAAGATCTAATAAAAGGTGTGACATAGAAGTGGTGAAATTATAACGCATGCAACATTCACACTAAGGGAGCAGTTCAGAA
>JABUQX010095468.1:15000-17500 GCA_015478945.1 Trachelipus rathkii
GAAACTTGGCAATCTTTGCAGTTTGCAATTTTGAAAAAATTTATAAAAAAAACAATAAAATATTTGGTTTGTTCAAAAAAAATATTTTTTATACGTTACTATGTTGTAATATGATTTGTTAAAAAAAAAAGGAATAACTTATATGCTGCATACTAGAGCCTAGTAAATGCATGATTCCATACGAACACTCATTCGGGATATGCTACGTATTGGTTAGTTGTTTTTTTTTTTTGTTGTTTTTTTAAACTAGTTATATAATTGAAATAACACTAATCATAAGGAATGATTCAATTAGTGCTGTAAATAAGAAGATTTATAAATTTACCCAATTCAGTGGTAAATTATACCACTTTTCGATTTGGTGAAACCATGCGGTCTCATACAGCAAGGGTATCGTCATATATATATATATATATATATATATATAATATATATATATATATATAATATATATATATAATATATATTATATATATATATATATATATATATAATATATATATATATATATAATTGAAAATACCCCCTAATGTTATTTTCACCATGCTAGGTTACGATTCCTGGACCCTAAGCAGATGAGGTGCAGGTGTTGACACTTAACTCTGCGACGAGACAAAAGAGAAACCGAGAATACTTCTACTGTCCAAGAAGGAGCATTTACTACGGTTCCTCCCGCTCGCACTCGAACGTAGGGGCAAACAGGGTACCGCGCATGGTGAATAATAATACCATAAACCGGGGTTATTATTGTATAATGAAAATGCAATAATTTTAACCTTGCAATCAAATTTATAATTGTAAATACCCCCTAAGTATTTTCTTCACCATGCTTGGATACGATCCTGGACCCTTAGCAGATGAGCGTGCCATGTGTTTAACCAACTACGCTACGACGAGACAAAAGAGAAACCGAGAATCTTCTTACTTGTCCAAGAAGAGCAATAGGATAGTGATCAGGAGTCGTCACAGCATTCAAGGCGCGAAAGTTTCCACATGGCCTCCAAACGCCAGTAGTGGCTTTGGAAACCATATTAAGAGGACTGGACCAGCTATTCTTGAAAGGACTCACTATCCATGACTCCATCATATGCTCAAATTCAGCCTTAGATGCTTTGAGTTTTTCCGGAGGGAAACGTCGAGCACGGGCAAAGGTTGGAGGACCCGTCGTCTCAATATGATGGAGAACAGAATGCAATGGAGGAGAAGTGGAAGAACAGGGATGAAGGAGAGACGGAAATTCCTTCTGCAGGAGAGCGAAAAGAGCAGGAGAAGAAGAGATTGGATGCGCAACCACGGAAATGTTCCCAAGAGCAGAAGGAGTTAGAGAACCAGGAGAGGTGAGAGAGGTAGACCCGTCTACTAAGCTCTTGTTACTGAGGTCAACAAGCAGTTGAAAGTGTGAAAGAAAGTCAGCCCCGATGATGGGCTGAGTGACCTCGGCAACGATAAACACCCATCGGAACTCTCTCCTAAGGGAGAGGTCTAAGGAGCATAATCGCTCACCGTAGATGGCTATGGGAGAGCCATTAGCCGCTTGAAGCCTGCGGTTTGGAAGAGGTGTGGCAGGATCAACCAAAGGGTCTCTAGGTAGGAGGGAGACGGTCGCACCTGTGTCAATCAGATAAGAGCGCTTCGTAGACTGATCAAATACCTTGAGAAGCGAAGGAAGTTGTGTGGTAGATGGGCCAGTGTCCTCAGTCGCTCCCACTAAGGACTGGCCGGCGTGTTTCCCTGGAAAGTACAGGGACTAGCACACTTCTTGGCTTGTGTACCAAAAGTGTGGTGGTAAAAACAGTTTTCATTTGGATAGCTGTTTCTACCAGAGGAGGGGGATCTCCCGCGGGAGCCCCTCCTATAGGAGGAAGAACGAGCACGGGAAGTGCTGGTTCTTACAGTAGCGGCTACTTGCCTGACTTCCACTGTAAGATCAGCAAGGCCCTTTTCAAGGGCAGAAACACGTGCCTCCACCAAGGCAAATGCTCCGGGAACAGGGAGTCGCAGCAAGCGTGGAGCGAGTGGGAGGTGTGGCTGGAGATTTATGTGTGTCCGTGCGCGCCAACAGCAGAGACCTGAGGTTCATGGTTCCTCAACATTCTGTTGGCATTTTTCGCTAGATACTTGGGAGAACTAGGAGTTGGGAATCTAGAGCGACAGGCCAGCCACATCTTGACTAAAGGGCACTTCCTCAAGAAAAGATGCCGAAGGATGGCTTCTTCCCGAGGAGTGGGAATGCCTCCTAGGAGGGACAGCATCTCCACAAGCATCTCTGAAGGAGTTCGGTCTCCAAGGGTAGTGTGTCTGAGGAGTTGTTCAAAGTTGGCCTCTTGAGGAGGGACCATGTCGAGTTATTTATAGTGTAGCTACTTTAAGGACGAGTTGAATAGTAAGGGTGTGGGGAGGGATGAAGTGAAGGGGTGGCGAATGAAATCCCTTTATTTTAAGCAAAAGGGATGAGGAAGAAAGCCTCCGAGTCCATGAAACGCGCGAGCATATTTGTATG
>JABUQX010095468.1:22500-51720 GCA_015478945.1 Trachelipus rathkii
GTTCCGTGTATATATATACCCTATATATATATAATATTTATATACTTTATATATATATATATATAATATTATATAGTATATATATATATATATCTATATATATATATATATATACATATAATATATATAAGTATATATATATATATATTATATATTATATATATCAGTATTTATTTTGTGCACGTGAGAGATTTAGCGATTTCAGACCCGTTACAATGAACTGTTTTTTTAGAGATGCCAAAATCGTTGGATTAGAATTTTTCATTAACACAACATAATTAATTGTTATTTATTACTCATTTTATTTCATTAATTAAATACTTAATTTTAATAATTTTCATAACTACAATTTTACGCTGATTCCAAAATGTAATTTCCTTTTTACTGTAGCATTAATAGTTTTAAGATACATATGAACGGCTAATCGAAACGCTGGCATATATATATATTATATATATATATCGATATATACATCGTATTTATATTATAATATATACTATATATATATATCTTATAAATATATATATTATATATATATATATATATATACATACTATATATAACTATATATATATATATAATGTAGATTAATGTACTGTACACTACGGAGGTGGTATTTCAGAACCCTCAAAAAAAAAAAAACGCGTATTTTGATAACCTCGCAACGTTACTGAAAACAAAGTGTAATATATATATATATATATATATATAAATATATTATTAATAACTACATTATTATAAACAGATATAACTATATAGTTATAATATATATATATACTATCTATATATAGCTATATATAATATATATATAATATAAATATAATCGAATGAAATTTAGGATAAGTCAGGTTTTTAGGTTAGGTTAGGTACGTTAGGTTAGCCTAACCTAACATAATTTGCATTATTATATATATATATATATATAATATATATATAGATTATATAATATATATATTCTAGAGATATATTATATTAATATATATATGCTATTATATATATATATATATATATATATATTAATATATATTATCAGTTTGTGATAGTAAACTCAAGGTTTATGAAAACTTACGCTAGCTTTGTGAGGTTGAAACATCTACTCCGCGAGTCTACAGTAACATAATCTAGCGAAATATCCATATATATATATATAATATATATATCCACTATATATATATATATTTATATATATATATATATAACTTATCATATATATATATATACTAATATATTTTAGTATATACTATATTCCATAGTATATACCCATATATATAATATATATACTGATACTAATTACTATATTATATTACTATATTATGGCCAAACCTAAAGAAGTTACCCCCAGTCATGATATCTCGAAACTTTAAGATAGGTACAGAGAAAACTGATAACATATATGGAATCAGCGTATGAAATTTGTATGGAAAATGAAAAAAAATATATATTTTTTTTATTTTTTTTATATCTCTAAAACCTACGATAGTAGAAGAAAACCAATAGCATAATATGGAATCAGCGATAAATTTTTTAGGGGCCTCGAGCCGACGGTGGGACAGAGGGGGGGACGTTTTATCCTATACCCCGTAGGGGAGGGCGGGTAGAACCCCCGCGACACCCAATACAAAGGAGCGGGGGTTCCGGAGACCTCCCCAGGGGGGAAAATAGTCACTCCGCGCCCGTCCGTCCCCAGGAGGCTGAGAGACATCCCGATCTTGCATCTTTGCGTTTACCTGGGGTATAACTTTAGTTAAGACAAAAAATCTGTTTTCATACAAATTTCATACGCTTGATTCTAAATATTTAATTAGTTTTTCTGTAAGCTATCGTAGTTTTGGAGATATAATAAAAAAATTAAAAAAAATAAAAAAATAAAAAAAAATCAATTTTCCCATACAAATCCCTTCATACGCGTGATTCCAAATATATGGTTTATCAGTTTTCCTGTACTATCTTAGTTTCGAGATATCATGCGTGTAAGCTTCTTAGTTTACACCTATAATATAGTATACCTATATACTATATTATATAGTATATATATTATATATAATATTGATATATATGATATATCATATATTATAATATATATATAGTATATAATATAATATTATTAATATAATATATTATATATATATACTCATATATTATTATATATATATATATCTATTATATATAATATATATTATGTGTGTGTGGTGTGTGTGTGGGTGTGGTGTGTGTGTGTGTGTTGTGTAGGTGTGGTGTGTGTTGTGTGTTGGTGTGTGTGTGACGCTGCTGCATTTGGTCTCTCATTGACGTATTTATGTTGTCTTCACCATTGCCCGCCTTCGTGCTGTATTCGTTCTTCTTGTGGCGCCTGCCGCTTTTGCTGGCCCGAGTGTTGTGTTTGTGGGTTGGATTCGCTATTTTTGCACATGTTCGACTTTTCGTTGGCGATATTTTCGTAATAGCTTGCTTTTGTTGTTAGGTGAGTAGACCACATTTAATTATGTGTTTGTGTGGTTTTGTAATTATACATCACCGTGTTAAATTTGTATATCTAGTGCACGTCCTCTTCTTTTGCATCCCTGTGTATTTTCCTCCCTCTCATTCGGTTTGGTCCATGTTGTTACTTAGGTGTTTTCTGGCGAGTGATTTTCGGCGGTGATGATGCCTGGATGAATTAGTTTGAAAACGTTTTTTTTCAAACCCGATAGTTCCAAATTTTATATTTGTATGTAAGAAACTATGAACTAGTTATCATATAATATATTATATTTATATATATAATGTAATCAGGTATATTATATATATATATTATAAGTATATATATATAGTATAACTTATATAGTATTATATATATTTATATATATTATGATATTATATGATATAATATTTATAATTTTTACACTGGTTTTTAGAATGTATACAAGTTTGCACGCTTGCTAAGCTTCTTAATTTGTTAGAGGGTAACCAAAAAATGGCTTTGTTCCTGTTCATAGCGCGCGTATAGGCGATGAATGGCTGTGGCCTTGCTTAGTCCCCTTCTGTTAACATTGTTTGCGCCTATGCGCACTTGTCGCCCTACAATATTGATAGTGCGCGCCAATGGCGCAACTCGTGGCGCAACGCCCAGCTCCTGCATTTTTCACTCACCATTAAAAATGAATTTTAATACACAGAACGGTACCGTTTAAACCAGTTCAATATAGGAAGCCATTAAGCGGTTGACTTGTGGCGGAGAGCACAAAAAATATTATGGCGTTTTTACAGGAAATATGATAATTTTGTTTATGAATTTTCGATAACTAGCTCTGTAATAGAAATTAATTTTTATGGATTAATTTTTTTAATATTTAAAAGGAAATTTAATAATATTCACTTCTTTTGTTAGGGCATGCACTGCCTACCTTGCCTACCTAGAGGGCACGTCCCTGATTTTATATACTATATATATATATTGAATATATATATATATTTTATTTATATTTATATATATAATATTATTATTATTATATTTATAATATATATATATTATATATATATTATATATATAGTATATATTTTTATAATATTATATATATATTTTTTTTTTATTTGATATATATATATATAATTATTATTAAATATAATAATATATATATATAATATATATATCATATATATTATGTATATTGTATATATATTATGTTATAATATTATATTACTAATATATATTGGTTTATATATAATATATATATATAATATATATTTTATTATATATTTATTAAGAAAAAATTTTTAATAAATTTTTTCACAAATATTCATAAAGCTTCATAGAATAATATATAATATAATATAATAATACTAATAATATAATATATAATATTAATATATAATAATAATAATAATAATATAATATAATAATAATAGTTATTATAATTAATTACTATAACAATTATTTTTTTTTCACAAATTCATAAAAGATTGCAAGAATAATGTAATATTGAGTAATATATACATATTAAGATAATAATGAATTAAACATATAGATAATAATATATTATAATAAGTTGAATAATAATAATTATATAATTAGTAAATAATAATTGATAAATATATATATTTTTTTCGAATGGATGTACCGGGATCGTTCCGCACAGGCATTGCACACAATGTAATGCGGTCTATAATGTGTTAGGTAACCTAACGACAGGGAAATCCTAATGGAACGAAGAGGAAAGCAAGGCTAAGATGGATAGTTCTTATACAAGATGGTTCAGTTTCAAGAGGGAAGGTGATAAAATGCGATCACTACAAAAATGAGATGAGTCGGATAAGAATATGTGCTGAAGGCGATGCTGAAAAGGTATAGTTAGCCGTCAGGAAAGGACTTTGCTTCAAGGGTTCGAGAGTGGCAACTGCAATCCCATCAAAGAGATGAAACGCACCAGTGAGAGGACGACTGGACGGAGCATGGCCAGGTCGGCTGGTAGAATCCCCTCCTGGTCGACCACTAAGAAATTCCCGATTAGGTAGATTTGTAGTGCCAAAGTATCGCAAACGAGCAGGATTCACCTCAGGATGCACTCCTATCCCTACAAGATGAAGACGTTGACTGGGTTGCAAGGTCGGTTTGTGATGCAACTGACCGAGTTTGTTGCGTGCCGGACGACATCCTTCCGCCCACACGATGATAGCTGCCACCAGAGAGGAAGCTCCGACGGCAAAGAGATGGAAATATATCATATAAATAATAATAATATAAATAATAATAATAATAATATTAATATAATGAGATAATAATAATTAATATCCTACACAATTAATATAATGCCTATTAGTCTTAAATAATTTTAGGCATTACCTAGCAATAACCTTTGCCATCTTTGGCCAAAGAACTACTTCCAAATCGTAAATACCTTATTAATACTTATGTATAGTGATAAGTATTGTAAAATATAGGATTATCCATTTGCGGTTTTAAAAATACAATATGTATGTAGTTTTAATAAAATTACAACGCTTATTAGGCTACTTATATTTTTCAACTATCACAATGAAGCATTCAAGTGAAACAAATGAAGAAGTTCATGACTTTCATTTGACGAGATGCAACAAGTCGAGCTTACTTTTTTTTTTCTTCACGAGCGAACCATAGAAATGAGATAGATGCATAAGAAAAGCTGTTAAACATTACTAATCGAGATAATAACCGTGTAAGAATAAACACATTTATTGAGCTATTAAGAGGAAAGTTTAGGAAATTTTGGAAAAAAAAGTTTATTCGTTATCGAAAATCGATCTATACATGTTTAAAACCTGATAAGAATACATTTTAAAAACTCGTAAATTAAGGTAACGGTTTAACGGATGTAGAGGGAAAATTTTACTCTGTTATTCGTTAATTTTTTCGACAAATGTAACTCGTTAAATAGTCCGTTACTATTCTTTTCGAAATTAACGAAAGCGTTAAAAGTTCACGAAAAAATTAGCGAGTTAATTAACGATTAACTGATATATATATATTATATATATATATATATATTGTATATATCAGTAATATATTATATATATATATTATATAATATATATTATATATATATATATATTATATTATATATATATATTATATATATATATAATATATATATTATACTATTATATTATTATATATATATAGTATATTTATAATATATATTTATTATATATATATATATTATAGTATATAATATATATATATATATAATATATATATACATAACATATATATATATATTCTATATATTTATTAATATATTATATATATATATATATATATATTTACATATAGTATGTTTGATATGTATATATATATTATTCTATATATTATTTATATTCTATTATAACTATATATATATTATTATTATATAATATATATATATATATATATAATATTACTGATATCAGTTTTACGAAATAATCAACAAGAGCCATATTATATATTATATATATATATATATATATATATATTCGTATATATATATATTATATATATATTCTATATATATATATATATATATAGTATTAGTATATATATAATATATATATTATATATATAATTTTGAAACTTTTTAACTTTAATTAAGTAAACTTGATATATATATATATATATATATATATATTATATATATATTATTATATATATAATGTTGTGGTATATAGATAGATATAATTTATATATGTATTATATATATATATATAGTATATATATTATAGGTATTTCGAAGCACTGGTTAACGAAACCATAATATTCTCTACACTGCGGCGGGTGCCCAGGCCGTAGCTCGCGAGCAACGTGTTGCTCACCTTAATACGTTTTAAACTGTGGCTCGTGCTTCGGCATTCAATCACGTTATATTAAAAAATAAATGTTTTAAAATTATTATTTATATTATATAGTATATATTATATTATTATATAATAGTATTATATTGTATATATATATATATAATAATATAATATATATATATATTATATTAGTATATTAGTATTATATATTATATAAAGCCGTTGTTCGTTTTTGTCAAACTTAACCAAAAAATCGTAAGAAATGCTCACCAAACGTAATGAATTTCCTTAATTTTTCTGTAAGGTTGCTATTTTTTCCCTGCTTGCCTGATTTACGCACTGTTCTTACGAAAAATGTAAATAAACCAAGATGGCGGTGGGCCCACTTGAATAGATGAATTGTTTCATTCAATAAAATCAGCTTTAAATCTAATTTCTTCAAAAGGATGAACCATCACAAATAGTTGATCAATTATTTGTTATTTTTTTTTATTTCTGTTTATTCCAAAATCACGTGCTCCATCACAACAGCTGATTCCGAATGTTTAAAAACAAAAGTAAGCCTTGCACGGAATCGCGTCTTTTAAACAGGAAATTCGTGCTAAAACTGGGTGAGCATTTCTTATCGAGCGTAAGCCACAAATGACAAAAACGAAAACCGTCTAAATTAAAAGCCAAAGAAAATAAAATTCATTCTATTATTATTATATTGCTTCGTGATTATTACAATTATGATTAAAGGAAATGGAACTAAAGAAATTAGTCCCAATAAAACATTAGCGGGCTTGCTACTTCTATTGCTCACTAATACTTTACTTGGGGCTAATTTCTTTATTTCTATCTCCTTTATTCATAAAATTGCGGGTCTAAGATGCACATGCACAAGCCTTTGTTATTTGTTCTGATTGGAAGTTTGTTTCCGTGAAGAAATACTTTCCCCGTAAATTTTCTGAGCTTTAGTCTTTAATCCCTCTAAACCTTCTTCTGATAGACTTTTGGTTTTACTCGTTTCTCGATAACGCTTATCGCCCAAAAACTACTGCATAAGATATTCCTAAACTTCCTGTTTACGCTCGGCTTCCCTACATTCCAATGATCTTCACTTTCAGATTAGAAAGCATCTTAAACAAAATTTTCATCACAAAGCAAGTTCTTATATCTTTTTATTAACACAACTCAATATGAGTTTCTTTAATATTAAAGAGCATCCCCATGATACTTAAAAGTCACACATCGTTTTACATAATATAAATGTGCGACTGTAAACGTCGACTATGGTATGTCACACTGTACTAATAACTAAAAGAATGCGATCCTTCAACACCATGTGGTTCAATTTCCTTTCGAACGCAATCTCCCATTTTCAACTCAGAGAATTTTAGCTTGTCAGAGATCACTATGCCCTCAATAGGCAACCTATTCTTCAAAAATTCTCGCATTCTTCAAAATGCTTCTACAGATGAAAAAATTAAAAATTTGGAATCTTTTATATAAAAACACTTAAACCTACACTAACATCCATAAACTTCCTTTGGCACTCTGATTGCCTGAATTTCGTGCAAAGGAAACTACGATTTCTTACGAGGTTACTTTTGCTTTGCAAACAATTGGAATCAGCTGTTGTGATGGGCCCGTCGATTTCGGATAACAAAAATAAAAAAATAACATTGTTTTTATTACAAAATTGATCAACTATTGTGATGTAGTTTAATCGAATTTGGACGAAATTAGCATTAAAGCTGATTATTGAATGAATGATTCATCAATTCAAACGGTCTACAACGCCGTCATTTTTTTTTGCTTACAAGATTTTCGTAAGAACGTGCTAAATTCAGCATCACAGGAAATAGCAACCTTATAGAAATTAAGGAAAAATTCCTTACGTTTTTGGTAAGCATTTCTTAGTTATTTTTGTTGCGGCAAGTTTAACAAAAACGACGCAAAACTGTCGAACTATTTTTCTTAACGTCTCGTAAGCGACATAATTCAAAAACGAAAACTCTATATCTTACATACAGTCAGGCTCAGGATAGATACAGAATTTTAAAAAATTGCGTATTATATAATATATATATATATATACTATACTTATTGATATATAATATATTATATATATATATATATATATGCATATATATATATGTATATATTTATATATATATATAATATATAATATATATCGAGGATCAATTTAAAGACGCATTAATTGTGGTGATATCGGTTAGTATCGCAAATTTTGCCGATGGATACTACTCAGTAACTAAATCAACAATTCCAGATACTGATACACCTTCAAAATCGACGATTCCTGATACATGGTATCGGTGCAGCTAATATATATATTCTATATATATATATATATATATATATATATATAATATATAATTATTAATTATATATATATATATAATATTATATATTATTAGTAATATATTGTATTATATTATATTATACTATATATATATATATATATTTATATATATATATATATATATTATATTATATATAATATATATATATATATATATATATATAATATATAATATATATATTATTATATTTATATATTATATATATTACTATTATATACTGTATATAATATATAATATTATCTATATATTATATATATATATATATATATATATATAGGTATATATATTATATATATATATATTATATTATATATAATATATATATATATATATATATATTATATATAATATATATATATATAATATCCTGTATATATATTATATATATATAATAGAATATATATATATTATATATATAATATTATATATTATATGTATATATGTTATACTTTTTATTTTTATTTATTTCTTTAATTTTTAATACAACAATCGGGGGAAAGGTTACTTATTGTTATGTTTTTCCAAAATGATACAAGTGGAAAGGTGCACAGTTATCAGGGTGATAGTAACCCCCGCCTCAGTCTGAACCAAGTCAAGATATTCCAGCCATCGGTGGGCATGGCTAGGCTCTGAACTCACAGACCTACTGTGCGTGAGGCTAATAGGAATGTAGGTGTCTGTATGTGTATATTAAAGGTTGTACCGTTGTATGTGTTGGTTTATGGATGAAGTGAGTGAGGTATTGAGATTAAGTGGTATTTAATACACCTAGCAGTATATTACTGTAATGATTCAGAAAATCTCCCTACAACGGCAATTTTTCGTGTTCCGTCCATGGTGACTTATCGAAGTCCCAAATTCCCGTTTGACGGGATCGAACTCACGACCCTAAGCGTGCAACGCACACTCAGCTCCACTTGGCCAAGTGAGTGTTATTTATTTCATATAGGATTTATATATTATATAATATATATTATTATTTTTATTTGATGTTATTATATTATAGTCATAGTACATATATATATATATTAATATAATTATATAGTATATATATATTATATTTATATATTATATATATTATTATATATATTAGTATATATATTTATATAGATATATTTATTAATATTTTTGTTTATATATATATTTATTATAATATATATATATATATATTAGGGATGTGTCCGAATAGTGAAAAGCCGAATAATCCCGAATATTCGGCTAAAAGTATTCTGTCGACATACCGAATATTCGCAGAATAACTCACTTCGCTATTCGTGCTCCGAATAGTTATTGTCAAAGTTCGGTCATCCATTTAGGGAAAAATAAAGAAACTTTACAATCTGTTCAACAAAAAAAGGTGAAATTTTTTTCTTGGATGGACTTTTGTAGCCAGATATATAGTAATTCGGAGGTGCTGATTCCATATATATTCGCGGATTTGCTGTATCACATCCCGTTTTCGTGCAATCATGGATCCTATTTTTGCATATTCCCTAGGATTGACAAAATTCATGTGCGTACTACGTAGGCTGTATAGACGTTACTTTCCGCATATATCTACAGTACGCAGCAAGTTATTACTGCGTGTCGAATTTCGGGAAGCATGTTGTACTTTAGTACGTTCTCGTATGGATGTCAATACCTGGATGTGTCCTATCATCCATTCTGAAATACATCGGATGGTCCGTGATTGTTTCACCCAGGGTGAACTGAATGATCTTGAATGAGAGTTGTAATTTGCCGAAGTTGTCCTGAACTGTTGGCTTCGAGGTTGCATGACAAAATGACTCTTGACCATTGGCCAAGAGTAACATTTTTTATCGTAACAGAGCACAGAAGGCCCCCCCCCCCCCCCTGGGCCCCCCCCCCCCCCCCTTCCAGTCAGATGGTAACCTGGTGTATTGCAGTGAAGTTGCAGCTCCCAGCATACGATGCAGGTGAGTGGCGACTGTTTATTGACACTTTCCAAGAAGCAGTTTTAAAGTGTGTGTGTTGTTACACAACGGCAACAGGTGTGCTTCGGTTCCAGTAGGGTATCGGTAAACGGATGAGAGAGGAGTATAGCAAAAATCAAGACAGATTGATAGGCTACAATAATCAAGTAATGATGGTAACTATGCGTCGACCCTCAAAATGTAAACATTTTGCTCGGTCAAGCAAGCAGGTTTCACCAAATATGCCTGCTTCCTGTGCTATTGGGACACGCCTGGCGGCAAAGGATCACTGGACCAGAAAGAGAATGGCCACCGAGGGAATCCTTGACGCCAGGGTGACAGGAACATCGTACGTGACCACTTGTACAGATGAGGAAAACATCATCTTACGTCACTCACATAAAAACTGGTTTTGATGAAACAATTTTGTGAAGGCCTCTGGACCATGATGGTGAAATGCTTCTCACTATACAACTGCCCAACGTTTTCCTTGGTGTGTAGTGACGAGAAGAAAAAAGCTTGGATATTTGGGGAAAAAATGGGGCCCCCCCCCCCCAATCCAGAAATTAAATACGGACACTCCTCCGTGATGCTGGCTTTGCTACCACAATGACTGTGTTAGAGGCAAGAGCGTGAATGCTTTTTCAGATGTTCCCGTCAGAATTTTCTGGGGAAAGGAAAGCCGAGAACCAACATTGTACAGGAACTGCTGGACAGTTTTTATTCTCATGGATGTAGACTGAGTATAAAGTTGCACTAACTTACATTCTCACCTAAGAAATTTCCGGATAACCTAGGCGATGTTAGTGATGATGAGCAGGAATGCTTTCATCAAGATCTAAAGTTCATTGAAGGACTTTACTACCGGGGCAAGTGGGATATCAATATGATGGCCGACTATTGTTGGAGCTTGATGAGGAATATTCCAGACGCTATGCACAGTAGATCGTCTACGAAGAGAAAGTTACTACCACCGTAGGTATGTTTACATTAACTAAAACCATTCCTTCTATTACATTCAATGTTGTTCCCATATTATCCTTGTTGTTCATAGTTTTATTTTGGTTAATCGCATATTCTAGAAGACATGGATCATATCTATTTGCAATTTGTTTCTCTCTCTTACTTCATTATATCAATTAATTATATATTATATATTCTTATATATTTATTATATTATTATTATTATATATATATATATATATATATAATATAATATTTTAATATTATATTATATTTTTATAGTATATTATATAGTATATATATATATATATATATATATTATTAATATATATATATATTATATATATATATATATATATATATATACCGGTATATATATATATACTATAAAAAATATCAATATATATATATATAGAGAAAATATTATATAATACTTTATATAGTATATATATTATAATATTATATATATATATATATTATATATATATTATATATATATATATATATATATATATTATTGGTATAATAAAGAAATAATATTAACACATCTCACAAATGCGATGTGATATGCAAAAACCGATTACATTTTTGGAATCAGCACATCAATAATAATCAATTGCGAAACCCCGTCCAAGAAATTTCATGTTTACCCAGTGTTATATTACAAAGTATAAACAAAAAGTAAATAACTATTTTTTGCCTATTGCAAACCATTCACATATTAATGGGATAATTAATGAAATTGAAAAGTTTTGTAGTTAAAGATATTAACTAAACTTCATTTGAATAAGCTCTAAAGTTAAAAAGAACATTTGCAGTTCTCCATTTTCAGGGATAACCTATTTCTTGTGGCTTCATAAATATTTTCCTCTGTTCTATATTCTTTCACTTTCGATCTGATGACGGTGGAGCTGAAAGATATTTTATTGCTAGTTTTTTTCTAATTTACAACTATTTCCAGTGTTTTTCCAGCCAATTGATAGGGATAATATCATTGTGCTTCACTGGTCAAAAGTAGGCAAACTTAATATATTTGATTTATTGTGTCTTGATGTAATTCGTATGTAGCCTTTTCTTTTATGTCACATTAATTATATCCATCAGAAGAAGTTGGGACTTTCTTTTTTCATGCTCTCACTTTCTTTCTGTATGACGATTTGATGCCACAAATTCTTTAAAACAATCCAATAAAGAATGGGGTGGGGGGAAAATGGAAACCTTCAGCTCACTTTTTTTTTTCCCCATCTATGTTGAATCATCGTCAGCAGAAGAGTCCGGAGGCTAAATTTTCATGCATTTCTTCCATCCTCAACGACCTATTTTTTACTGATTTTGATCTATTCATGGTGTTAGAGATATGTTGATTGCATTGTGTAGAGAGATCTCAGGTGAGACGGTGTATGATTATTAGCACACACACAAGTAGGACTTAATTCTATATAATATTTGGGGAAACTATTAGTGAGGCTGTGTTTTATGCTTATTCTAAGATAGGTTTCTACAAAGATCTTTTAATATATCATATCTCTCGAGAATAAGGGTTTCTTTTACCGTATTCATCTCTCATATGCTGTCAGTATTCTAGCAATGTTAGTTAAACATCCGCAGTCCTGGCATAAGCTCTTATTACGAACCTTTTTTATAATGAGGATGCTGGTATATTATTATATATACAAGAAAGATTATTAGGCAAATTCTTGCTATAAATGGAAAGGGATCACTTGGGTTCGAAATGATCAAATAAATTAATCTGTTACTATTTCATATCAACCTTATTAAGCAGTTATCAAGTCAAAACAGTTTTAATATGACTTGTCATAATAAATCAGAATATTGATATTTTAGTACAAAAATGGCTCCAAGAATAAATGGCCAATACAGGTAATCGTGATATTGCCCGAGAAACTATGGTTTTTAAATAATTTTAAGTATTCGACATGCCGAAGCAATTTCAACCTATTTTGTCGTAATTTTGCGAGTGCATGATTATTGTAATCATTGCGCCGCGCGAATATTATTGAGCTATCAGTAGTTGGCGAACGATTTTTATCTATTGTAATGTTCAAAACCATCTCACTTATATAATCTAAACGTCGCAATCTGAACTATTATAGAAGTTTTATATCTAGTATATCTCATGCGTGCGTTATAACCTCTTTAGAGTAAAATAAATTTAAACACGAATAATTGTGTTTGAGCTTAAAATTCACTACGCTGGAACATCAATCTAGTTTCTAGTATAAGTATTCGTGTAGCCCTCCTGGCTTTTATCCGTTGAGTCTCTGTGAGTGTTTGCTATGAATGGTGAAAAGGTATGTTAGCTTATATGTAAACCTTAATGTCTAATATATTATATTTCTTTCATCAGAGGAAAAGATTTCATACATTTTTACTCCATTTGTATCCTTTCCTTATTGTGCGAATATTCTTTGACTAGTGCCTCGTGACCATGCATAGTTGCAAACCCATATGAAATAACAATCATGTTTTTATATAGAATTAGCCTTGCTCGCGAGCCTATGTCTACATTTTTACTACCCCTGCAACCCAGCATGTGGGAAGTGCATATACCAGCAGTCAAATTTTGTAGATATCTAGCTGGCCGTTATACGGCGGTTGATACTTGCCTACTTACTCCAATCATCTTAATATTTGTGTATAACATGAAACTATGTATGAAAACTATATAATTTTGTTGCCGTGTTAAAAATAATATTTCAGTATATTATGATTAGTCAACGGCCCCATTTATTTAATAGTCCTTCATATGAGCCAAATTAACCAAGAACTCATTTTATGCTCTAAGCAATATATATATTAGGTATTTCAAAAGATCGTCTATATGAATGTTTTTCGTTTATTAATGTAGAGACGAAATAAGTTTTTTTCTACAATAGTTTAATGAGGTACCAAGTTTATAAATCTCTGAATGATATTACTTGTCCTTGATAGTTCAAGATATAGATGTATCTCTGAGGAGCTATTCTGATCTAAATGCTCCTAGAGATTTCGATCTCATTCCTCGTATCTATATGCTCTGCAAAGAATATATTAAATTTCTTATGAACATGCTTTCTTTTTTTTTTTATCCATCTTTTTACTTCGTGTTCCATTTTTCCTTAAGAGTTTTTGCCTTATTACGTAAACAAAAAAAATTAATTAAACAATTTAAAAAAAAGTGGTAGAACATTTGTAAATATATAGGTCCCGAACTGTCCGAGAAAAGTTAGACCTGTACACCTTCTCGGACTGTCATTTCATGTCCTCACTCCTATATCATTATTAAATATTTTTCGGGGTTTACAAATTATTAATTTATATTTATTATATATTTCTTTTTATATTCGGATTTATTATTAAAATTTTATAATATTATATATTGTATTATATTATTAGTCAATATAAATTATTAAACGTTATAAATTATTGATACTTGAGCTTACGTTCTCTGAAGTTATTTCATTATCTAAGTGAGATATACAGATTTAACTAATCCACATACTTTTAATACATCTAATGCTATTATTTAATGTTTTTTACACTAAAAAGGTCTAAAATAAATATGGAATTATAAATAGTTTAGTTATATGTCTTGATTATCACTAATAATTCAAAATTAAACAATGGCATCCGGTGAATCACAAGAATTCAGGAGACCATTAACTATTACTCTACTATAGCTATTGGCAATTAAGCTACCCACTTGGAATAAATATCTTCTATTGTTGAGTGGTTTTGTGAGATCATCGAATCATGGGATTTGCACCAACTTAATTAAGATCCAAATTTTGAGTTTTCTTTTTATAATTACACTATGGACAACTTATTTGTCTTACGAGCCTTTAAAAACACTTCTTGTGCGACTCTCTATATTGTAATGTCTTATTTATAAAAACATACGAGCGTAATATTCCAAATTCTGTCGATATGCCTTTCGCACGAGTCTATTAATGATTCCTCATCAGTATTATAAATCCGTTCGATGAGCGAAGACACAACGCTCTTATTAGTTAAGCTTTCACGACATATCATCGAGTGATACTGCTCACCAGGTGTGATACTGTTGATTATCACCTATTCTTCTGTCTACCGAATCCCCAAAGGAAAAATCCTACGATTCATGTAGTGATACCTTCTCCGACCAGAATATACAGGTGAGCGCGCAGAGGAGAGGAGAGCTTCGCAGACGCTGTCAGAGCACAGAGCGCGAGTCAGCTGACAACGGTGATGTTTGTGAATGCTCGCGTTGTGCGCGTAGTACACGGTAAGATCTCATAATGATACTATTCAAGCAGCATTGTCAAATTGTCTCGTATAACGATTCCATCCACCTAAGTACCCGCAGGTGGAGACATTGCGTGAATCATTAAATTAAAAGCAAGAATCTCAGCTAGCCTGATCGCAACATAATTTGCAGTGAGAGGAACCAATGCTTGCCGCACCTACTATCGGGCACGAATACTTATGTTATGATAAGGCTAAGACGAAGCAGTTGGATGAAATCTGAAAAACTAGTGAAATGTAATTAGACGCGTTCCTCACCCTAAAGAATGTGTAGAATGTTATAGAAATTACGTATTTGCTCGATCTAAATAAACTGAGAGGAGACTTAATATACCTCTTAGGGTAATAAATAGATTACTAAAGCTATATATAAGTTCAAGCTCCTTTTGTTTGGCAACATATATTAATATTGTTCTTGAGAGAGAGTAAATTCAGATGCTATTTCTGATAGATGTAATTTTTCAGATACCCTGTATATTAATCGATTGTAAAGTATTTAGACAATGGAGGATGTGTAGATATCGCAGAGTTAGGAGTTGTGCCTATGCTCTATTAGATCTATTATCCCATATATATCATATTGTTCGTCTCTTTGATTTTATATCTCTTCTCATTACGCTCGATTATTCTTGAGATTATGAAAAGCGAAAATCTCTTTTTCAATGAGCTTTTATATAATGAATATTTTGTATACCAAGAGCTCTGATTTCACTGAGATATGCATCTGTGTGTGAGGAATGGGTAATGCTTAGTCCCTGATAGCCGAAATATACCCACGAGTCATCACCCACCCAATTTTGATGTTCCGATATTTTTTGTTATAAGTATATAAAATAACTATCTTAAAATTAACAGTGTCATTAATGATTTTTATCTAATTTATGAATCAATTAAAATAAATTAATAAAATAAAATTATATTTTTATGTTATCTCACTTGTGGGAATAAAAAAAACGCATGACTGGCAATCGGCCCAGTTAGCATCTTGTTCCGTTAAAAGAATAATTATATAACTGGAATATTTGATCATAACTATTAGAGATAGTTCATTTCCGCGAGAGAGCGCGATAGTAAGTGCCCATCCAGTTAGACTTATACTTGCCAAATGTTATGGATCCATACAAATACCTAGATCTTATATAACAATTAAACACCAAATTGACCATACTTATGCAGTGCAGCAATATATCTTAGAGATGAGGAAGGAGTAAGAGTAGATATATAAATAGGTTCAAATTCAACATAATAAACCTTATAAATCATTATAAAGAAAAACCCTCCTGTATTGCATTTCTTCTTCTGAATCAGTTTCCCCTCACCGTGATATGAATGCTTGCAAGAAAAAATGACGTGGTTACCTGCTACCAAAAAAACCAATATTAATTTGATTTTTCATAAGCTAAATTTCCTTGGGATTATTAAATTATAAGGTATAGCATTTATAATGGTCTAATAAGGCAATAATCTTCGACAATATTATTTTGAATATATTAATGTTTACACTACCTCATTTATTGTATTTATAGGTACTAACATTTCCAGCCTTGAATTTCCAGTCAGTATATATATTATATATATATAAATATATTACTATATTATATTATATAATATTTATAATATATATTATATAATATAATATTTAATATATATTATACTAATATATATATCTCTACTATTATTAATATATAATATATTATATATATAATTATAATATATATATATATTATTCTATTTTATTTTATTATTTTTATTTATTGCCTATAAATGTTAAGTGTATTAGCAAGATATTCATTTATTATTAAGTGAGAATATTAGTTATATATTGATATAATTATAAAGAAATATTTTATTTATATATAACTAAAAAAATTAATATCAATCAATTAGCGTCGGGCGGGATTACGAAAAGAATTTGAATTAAAAATATCGAGAGCTGAGAAATTTCTTAGTAAAACCTTTAGTAATATTTAAAATGTAATGTAATTTATAATTATATAAAATAATTTTAATTCCATCGTCACCTTTTATCTCACCAAGTCGTCAACGCTCGAGTGTAGGGTCATCCCCTGTTCGCTCATTGAGTCAATGCTGAATGATCACAGTCAGTAGCGCCATACTTTCTATTCGTATCATGTCCGATTTCTTTGGTATGTTCCTCTCCCATTTGACCTACACCACGTCCAGTCCCCTTCTTTCGTCGCGACAGTCCGATCCGTAACTTCCATTTCCTTTGCGCATTCTTTTTCGCTATAGTCGTGCTAGGAATAAGACCTCCAGGCCGGTCTTCGCCGTATCTATGCTATCTGCATAAGTCATGAAGAGATGACAGTGTCTGCTATGCGTAATCTCATGTGCGAGTGAACACTCCTGCGTGTAGATTAGTAATTCATGGAGAAGTCACCCACATCTTGTATGATCTCTCGATCATAATCCTCTACATCGCCTTCGAACCCCCAACTCCTCCTTATCTCAGTATTCCTGTCTTCTCTCTCTCTGAGGGTTCACTCATAACCCACTATCAATACCTCAACACCCTCAATATCATGACCGCCATTCTGATCTTACTTCCTTGTTCTAGTAAAGTAAGTGTTCCACTGATCCGACGCCCAAATAAATAAGATAACCTATAGGTCTTCAAGAATTCAAGTGATAAATACAGTGTTTAACTTGTCTCGTCACAATGTCTGTTTCAATCAGCAAGGGATATCAACTGAACGAACTCCTCTAGAGTAGTTTCATAATTCTACAATCTCTCTATTTCACCCGAAACTCTAACATCACCATTACTACCACTGCTGTTTTAACGTCAGTCATACTCCTCAAAATACCTTAAAGTTCCTTCGCATTCTTTTTATATTTTTCCCACCGATCTCTATGTTTATAGTTCTCTCCTTCCCTAACTTAGCTATCTTCATTCACTTCAGTCTTTATCTACATATACTCTATCACTTCGAAGTCCCCTTCGCAGTTCGCCAGCACCTCTCGTCCTCAAATTAACAATTGCATACCACGTACTCCCTGTGTAACGTGCTGCCTCGTCTTCATGTCTCAGATCTCTAGAGTCCCACATATCGAGTCGCGTCAGATTATGCCAATCACCATCAACTTGAGATCCACGAGTGCGGCTCCTCTACAACTAAGGCCCTCCGCCTCGCGAGTGATCTGATAAACATATAAATATGCGAGATATAAAATTCGACTATAATCCGAATATTTTAACAATATCATATCGCCTCTGTATATTAAATCTGCTAGTACACAATATTCGATATTATACGATATTAACAAGGGTCCGAGTGATATTTTATCAATTATAGAGAAATCAGTGATTACTCTATTATTATAACTGGTTAGGGCAGTATGAGAAGGAGGAAGCGACCAGCGCAAATAGAAGGCTGCGAATAACACTCCCTGTGAATCTCGAGATAATGTAATAATACCGTTGCCTGGACTATATCAAATAGAGGGTATACGTACTTGCTTTTATATTGAGTTTAGCCACATATAAGAAAAATGATACAGAAGTAAAATGATGAGAATATTCCAGATACAATCAAATACATGTGGATAACTGATCAAAGAGTAGAAAATTATTACTAATGCCTAATCGTAGAAGCAGCAGTTAGAGAAAACAACAATAAATTTTTAAAATATACTATATTTATATATATACAAACTACCTAGAGTGGATAATATTAATTATTTTGCAGCAACAACTTATGGCATAACGAGAAATTAGGTCTCAGCGCGAGCAGAGAGTGTCATAGACAAACACAACTGGTTCAGCCACACTAAAGAGTTGGAGAATAACATTATCATTGAGGAGACTCTTTCTACGTGGCACATGACACATTCTTTCACACGTTGATTTAGCTAAGGAAACCTCTCTCTGCTCCAACATAGTCAACCGAGATATATATATTAAGACAGCGGTGAACCAATATAAGCACTCAACAAGCAAGAGTAATAATTATCAATGTATCTATAGGGATGTACGAAGTCTTCGTATAATTTGGATAAATCAACGCTATATAAACTCGCACGATTGCTCTTTAAGCCCAGGATTTCTCATGTTGCATTTCTTAAACAATGAGGCCATAGCCTGTGTTTTTATCAATATATAATTTAATGATCATTTCTAATATTTAATAGAGTTTTATTATTATCACGAGAATGTAACCCTTAACCCTATATTAAGCATATGCTCACCTAGCTAATTAAACCTTATCTTTATGACACTGCCTTTGAGAGTATTATATCACTATTAATATATATATTAATTTTATCTCATATTCTATATAACTACTCACTGAGTGATATACCAGCTAGGTATATATTATATACTGCATCTATTCTATATATATATTTAATATATATAATATATATATTATATATTATTATATTATATAAATTAAATATATAATATATATAATTAAATATAATATTAATATATATATATTAATATATATATAGTATATATAATATAATCTATTAAATATTTTAATATTATACCGATCTCTACCGTCCTTGTTTGTTTCAAACTCCTTGATTTGTCCATAATATATATATATATACTATATATGGCATCCTTTATAATATATATATATTTATATATATATATATATATATTATATATATACGTATAATATATTAGTTGAGTGTCTGAGTTTAATAATTTAGGATATATATTACCTAGGTATTAAATTTTATAGGAGTTAACGGTATGTTATAGTGAATTTAGTGTATTCGGTTCGTTAAGGTTATAGTAAAGGTATACGGGTCGCTATATAGAATTACGCTCTTTGGTTATATATATATATAGTGTGTATAGTTACCAAATATTTATTTATTTGTCTTTCACCCCTACCAATTAATTAAAAAAATAAACGTACTATCACAATATAATTATTATGATTATTATTTTTATGACTATCTCACCTGGAAGTCAACGCACTTATATAATAGCTACTTATTAATTAATATATATAATAATATAATACTTACTATATATATTAAAATTAATATATATGATAATATTATAATATATATTATAATATATATTATTATAAATTATTTAATAGAGAGAGAGAAAGAGCTACATAGAAGAGAGAGAGTAGAGAAGTAGAGAGAGAGATGAGAGGATGCAGAGAGGCTCTTTAATTTATATCAATATTGAAAGCACAACGCTAATGTACTAGAGAATAAAAGTGGTAGAAATTAAGGAAAAAAAGGATCTTCCACATCTTCCAGTATCTTATATTAATCCAATTTCCACTCCAAGAGGTTGAGAAAGATCTGAAGTTTGAGGGCTAGAAAGCGTTGTATAGTTGGATCTTGAGGAACTGAGGTGTTTTTGACTTTTTGTTTAGGATAGAGTCGTATATATAAAATTAAAATATAGAATACTCGCGGAGTTTAACAATAACTTGACCTAAGATAAATAATTAAATATCACCATCATAATCATAAAAATAACTTTTTTTATTTTCATATTATATTTGAAAAATAACTATTATAAGTATTAATGAAGCTAAGGAATCCTTATTCACCAAAAATGAATTTCTTATTTATTAAGTTAACATAAATTAGAACTATCGTGCATATCTAGACACCACGAAATTAGCAGTAATATATAATTGATATAGGTTTAGATTATTCACCGTTCGCCGTCACTCCCAATGGCTCACAATGTCAGACTGATACTGCTATCGGTCAGCGAATCTGGGAAGTCATTAGATCTCAATTAAGTAAAACTTACTATTTAGTTATTTTAGTATAAAATGAATCAAAAAATCCTATTATGAAATTAAGAATGACAGATACACAGACGATATTAATAACAATAAAGAGTAGTCTGAAGTTAGGATACGCTGAGTCACACGATAACACAGTACACTAATATAACTAAAACATTATTTAGTAAGAAACGAGAGTTATATGCTTGCGCTTCTTCTTGTAGTGAGTACATATTTATAAAATTGTACGGAGACAGAGGGTGAGATAAAGGACAGTAGCATGAAGACCACTGAAGATATCTGCGGTATGGTTAGAGGCGTCAGACCACCATCATCACACAGGATCTGTGAATATTCCACGCACTACTTCTATAGCATGTTAGCAAGGAAATTACACCATTCGAGAGATAACCACTACTCTTGAGACTATCTAATACCCGAACACATACACTATCATAACACTCAGTGCTACACAACACGTAAATTGCAGGATCAGATGGTCTCGAGTGACTGTGAGCTAAACAATGTCTTATAATAACATTAACTATTTTTAGACAGTAACAAATGTGAACATAGTTAAATCATCTCAGTTTTTCTTAAAATTTTTCAAGTCAGATTGTTATAAGTGAAAATACCTAACACTAAAGGTTTATTATCTTGTTGTCATTTGTATGTTCATATTCTCCTCTAAATTGTCATTCCAAGAGTTATTACTCTTACCACCCTTCTGTTAAGTAAACTCAGTTGTACGACCAAGAATAATTTCTACCAAGGGATCACACATCTTCAACAAAAGACTACGTTTCCATTTTCCAAACAATTTATTATAAAATATAACCTACCATACCGTCAAAATAATTACCACCTCTAAATATAAAAATTAAGGCTATATATATCACTATGATCACTTTAATTTTAAATCGTAGAATTCCCCCTAATACAATTATTATTAATTATATCTTTTTATAGCCATACGCTCCTCTAGTCCTCACCTATTTAGAAAAATACGCACTACTCATCTCTCTTGGTTTTAGATTATCTACTCAAATATTCCCTTTGTGATACTTAATACTTGTTTTATCAACTTCTTATTACCTCCTATTATTGATAATAACTACATATTTTTTTATGAGTCCAGCTTTATGATGATATCTTTAGAGAGTTAACGAAGGCTCGCACCGTTATGAGAAAGTTAACGGCGCGTCTGAGATTTGATTGCACACTAAGTAATCCGTCTTAACTAACACACAAATACTATAACGCTAGACTCTTTAGATCGATTTTAATAATACCACTCAGCGTCTCTAATAACGGTTCTCACACACCTCGCATTTTAGACACAGAAAGTTAAACACGCTTATCAACGATATACTTCTGATCTGTCTTCCTAAATATGATAAGGATAGGCGTAATATCCTAGAGCCAATACATCTATTTGCTATACATTTAGTTATTCAGTATATATGATTGAGTGATTGTTAATTTATGATCTCTAAGATAGAGACGTACACACTAATAAATAGAATATTATACGATAAACCTGATCAGAACTCTTAACATCGTATCACTTCATTAAAAATCTTAATGTGATAACACTACACGTAACGACATATCTCTTTGCGCAATTGCTAAATCGAATATACTTCCACAAAGAAGTGTAATCACGCGCTTAATTAATGAAAGTCTCTAAAGTAGTAAATTTTATTTCCCGCTCTCTAAAACCACACCCCTTCATTCAACGTAGAAAATAACTCCATGTATACTAACCCCAACTTACATGAGTGTTTTATAGTACACAAATAAGTATCACATTAACTTTTTTATTTATAAATCTCAGCACGCACATTATAACAGGCCTCAAATTCTTCTCACTTCTTTACTTATCACCTTCCTCTCCAGAGCATGAACACATATAGCAAGTTCAAGTAACAACGATATGCAAAGAATTGCACCTCCACTGTACTATGATGACAAAAGTCTACTCCATTCAAATTTTTTGTCTCTATCTTCATATAACCAAAAAGCCTAAAATACGAACTCTAATGAGGCCTATTTATAGCAAAAAACCCTGCTTGAATATCTTCTCTCCTCTATTACGTTAACTGAGCATTCCAGACGTAGGCTATCGTTTCTATTCTATCAAGTCTGAGAAGGTCATAGGCATCGATGTATAGTTATGACTTGAGTCATACCAAAATATTATCTTCCAACCACCCTCCCTGTCCAGGAAACCTCTAAATATCATCTGTAGCTACAATTAACCCTAAACATTTCAGCCTCCTTCACCTAACCCTTCCTAATTTAATTAAATATTTATTAAACCTATTAGCTCTTAATAATTAACTAATATTATTTATACTTTCAACTAATCATATATTAATCACTATATCAAACTGATCGGAGCAGTTACCTCACATACGGATATACTCTACTCACCCTACCCCTTATGGCCCTACCACTCATTCAGCTAACTGCTTATATCTCTGTCTACATATTGAATATATCATAATCTGGCATTCACACTAACTGTCTCTCATATATATATAATACTCACAGAAAGTTTCAGGTCTGTAGATTGTCTGGGATAGCGGCAGGGGTGGATAAAAATTGCTCCTCCAGTAAGTTATCCATTATTAACTGGTTACCTTTAGTTGCATCAATAAAACTCACTTATTATTTTTATACTAACTTCAAATCATTTAGCCTCCAACATCTACAAATATTTCCACCTAGACAGGAATGATAACAAATTAACTTATCCTTTCCCCTTTCTCACTAGACGTCTTATGATTACATTATACCCTATATCTTAATGGCTTTATTTCCCTTTTTGTAAATGAGATGAGTCTAGCTCGTTTTACCATCCTTTATTTAAGCGGTGTTCAACACTATTTTATCACTCATGGTCAAAAACTTATTCTATAAAGATTATTTTCCCTATAATGACTTTTATATAAAGTATGTCTTAGAATGGCAAGGTCCTATGTAATAATTTTCTTTGCCTACTCTTTGATATGTAAAACCCTACAACCCCACACACAACTAAGGATTCACTTTCTATAATTGTCTTAACGTGCATATAAAAATATCATATCTATGTTCACCATTATTATGGATGATATCTTAATTACGAAATACACAAATAAAAATATAAAGTCCGCTCTGTGATACTCCTGTCACAACATATCGCCTCACTTGCAGTGTATTGTATATATACCACGGCCCACCACTCACTATATCCTTTATAATTCTCGCTTGCTAGTAGTTAATTTTTGGCCTATTCTATTTCTAGCGTTTAAGGTTCATATTTTTTCGTTGCTCACATATATTATATGGGATACTTATTCTTTAGACGTAATCTTTTGTGATAGGAGATTATTATTTTTTTCTCTTGTTGTTGAGCAATGTAGAGACATAGAACTTAATAAATTTAATATTACTCACACAAACGGAGCTATATTAATCTAACGTTAACCATCTCAGAACTTTCTTCAACACAAAATATGGGCACCTCTCATTTTGGGCTCCGAGCATACCATCCCCTCATCACACAGTCTCTCTCATGAGTATAACCTACTTTTTCTGTGTTCTCCTCTATGGCATTATCCCAAACTCTATGTTCATTAAGAGCTTAGTCCTTTTTGTCGGACTATATACTGATTTGAACTGAGGATTTTTGATAGTCTTATATTCTCCTCTAATAATGTACACACTAAATAAGAAATATGAATATCACAAGCATATCCTTGAACTCCCTCTAAACAAAGGTAAAACAATTTTATCCAATCAACTACTATTCATAGACCCCACATACTCTCATATAAATCACTTCCAAACCACTCACTTTGATAACTTATTGCTTACTTCCTAACGCTCCGCCGCGTATATACTCAATTCAGCTTTTTGCTTCTTACACAACCTTGACCTATTTCTTACTCTCTTATCATACATCACTTACCTCATATATACTAACAACCAATGGTGAACCCCCATCCACCATTACACCCGTCGCCGCGCCATCTCATATTTATCAGAATTATATTCACTTTCCATGCTATAAAAGTCGGGGACGCCTCTTATACATTAGTCCTAATAACACAACTCCTTGTTATGTGCTTTGTATTCCTCTACTCCTAGAGAAGCTGTACACACTACCTAAAGTATAATCCTTTTTATAGCAACTATATACTACCCACACATAATATTCAACTCACCATTAAAGCTCTGTTAGGTGTTATATATTGACTTCCTACCCATTTACCTATTTTCTTTAGCAATAAATTTTCTATTTTACACATAAAAAGAGAAATCGGCCCTTTCTCTCACTGTCCATCCACCTGGTTCCTAACACTTCTGTCTACAACTTCGAGACCATCTTCCTGTCGTATATCGTCTTTTCGTATCCGCTATCCGCCTTGTGTGTTGAATTTGTGCACTGCTATTGACCATATACTCCTCTTCTTGCCAATCATCCCTGTAGAGTTGTTGGCATTCACCCCAACATTTTCTCGCACTGGATTAATCAATTCTGAGATATTCTTAATTTTAAATTTTACACTATCAATATTTCATCTCATACAGACGATTCTTATTATTGTGTCAGTACTCTCTGAGACTTGAAACTATTCTCCCTCTTCCACAGGTATGAGCTGTAAGTTATAGTCTTCAAAAGTAAGTCGAAATTTATGATGTATACATTTTCCATATACACATATGTGCATCCCAACACTAGAGCACGGCAGGACTCTCTGCGGACATATATGGACCAATCCACTTAATCTACATTATACGACAATTCCTAAACCACACCTTTAACCGCTGCATACGTCGATGGGGTTAAGGGTCCACCCAATTTTTTTTCGCTCTACACATCATATATACGGAGGATACAGGATGGGCCTTTTTTGCATGAGAGCAACAAAATTGTCTGGGTTCCCGTGTCCTTCTATCTCAGCTAACCAGCACTCATATACCTCCTACTGTCATTATTCCACTAATATAGTATATATATATATAAATGTAAAAATATATATATATATTATATATATATATATATATATATATATATATATATACCTATTATATATACATACATACGCAGGATTTGACTAAGGGACTAGCGAAGGTGATTTATGATTTATATCCTTGCTCGCACTGATCAATAGACGGTGAGGGTTGTTCAACTACAGATTTTTCCTTTTCAGAATGCTAATAAAAAATATCATAGAATAAAAAAGTTATTTCGGTTATAAAATAAATAAAATAACAAGTCTACAACAGTTGTAATTAAAAATTTTTATGTGTCACGAGGTGAGTAAAAAAAAAATACCTATTTGAGAAACGTAAAGTAATATTTATGGGGGTTGGCGAGTACCGAGTCCTGAGTGGTAACTAATATTAAATCTAAACTAGCATTAGACGCCTTGGATTTTCAGCGGATATCGCAATTACATTTGTTTCTAATTCGTTATTTTTTTTCCTAATATTCTAATATTCCTACCATATTCTATGAATACACTCTTCTACATAGCCCATTTAAGCCTGTCTTCGTTCAATTGTGTTTTTTAGCCAAGCTTTTAACTCTTCGCAGAGTGCTGAAAGATCTTTCAATGGTACTTATTGAACACGGTAGCACAAGTGCAATTAATAGACAAGTTTTTGATTTGAGGAAAAAAGGGGTTGGCTTCTTTAATGACTTCAGTAATTCGATCGATCTTTACTTTTGTCATCATTTTTTATTCAGCCACAAGGATACCACCCATAAGTCAGTTTCGGTAGAATTTTATTATACATCAAGATCATAAACTCTGAAAAGCATTTTACATTGAAACATGAAATGCTGTCACGTTGTTTTCTGAAAAATCTGGTCTCTAAAGAGGATGAAAGTGAGATCAAGATAACAGCACAAGTATCAGAACCCTCAATATTCACAGAAGTTTCAGCACGATGACTTTGCTTTAATGTTGTTGGGATTGGTACTTTTCTAAGTGAAGCAAGTCTACTAGAAACTCAAGCAGTAATACTATTTTCGGATAAGAGCTGATCAGCAATTATTTGATCAGCAGTTTTGCAGTGGTCTTGACAACTTTCAAAATTCTTTGGACATGATCAGAGCACTGTTTAAGGTCAATATTTTTGTTTTGAATAATGTTAGCCACTGGTTCAAACTCAAAAGCAAAATATTTGGCTATTACGGAAGAGCTAATAATGAAATTGGGTCTTGTTTCCGAACAGTATACCAAAAGAACAAGCCTGTTTTTCTTGTTTGACTGTTGTCTTCCTTTGACAATTTCGAACCCTAAACAATTTTTAACATATTTAATGGAAAATAGCAATACTATGATATTCTTGAGGAGCAAAACGGGTTTCACAAAGTTTTAGGCAAGTTGAGAATGTATTTTCTTCTACCGCTGGAGTCTCTCAAAGATTTGTCTTTCATTGTGGCAATAGTGTTTCGAATTTCCAGAATAATGTTTAGGTCATTAAAGACTAAATTAAGACGATGGCTTACAACTTTACACAATGAAAATATAATCCTTTTTTTATATTTTCCCGCAGTTTCTTTTGAACTCCATGTTCTCTCCCTACCATTGTGCTGCGCAACCGTCGTACTCCTGACCAACGCATAGACACGGATCCAACCTTCATTTTCTAAAAACAAATCAATCGTTTTGGCATGGTTTATCATCATCCCTTCAAAGAAAACTTCAAACCCCAGAAATTCTTCTTGAGCAGTCATTTTTCAAGATCAAAAAAACTTAATCCTATAGATAATTGGCTCATTGCTTGACAAATCCGCAGTTTCATAGACCAATATGGAAAAAAAAATTTTTTTTGCAATCACGACAATCATGTTTTTTTATGATAATTCCACCACAAATTGATAAGTTCATTTTGAATCCATCGGAGACCGTCTGTTTTGAGACGGCGCATTCTTCTGGATCCTTGAATAATGTTTCCTTTCAATTCACCATCACACTTTCTATTCGAAAATTTAATCATGTCTTCAAAAATTCCCTCATGCAGGCCTATACCTCCTTAAAGGTAGGTCATGGGTTCCGCAGAAAAATATGGTCTTCTAAAATTGTTGTATATTTCTTTTAATTTTCTGTTATATTTTTTTTTTTACTTCTGCAGCTGAATATCAACGGGTACGACTTCCGAGATTGATTTAGCAGCTTTGGCAGGTGCCGCCAAATGTTATCGACATACTGAGAGTTCTACGCGGAGAATACCTCAGAAGAGCTGTATAAAGCACAGACCATACTAGTGTGACTTCCGCCAAATAGAAAAGAAAACATTAAAAACTCTTAGGAAAAATGTATAGTTTATAATACGTTTTAGTAATTAGTAATTATCTCTTCATGTATTCTATCGATTGATGCACTCTTTTTCAGTTCTTTTCTACTAATAAACCTCTAGAACGTCGTCTGGCAAACATATAAGGTTCTTTTTTTATTTCGCAAAGGATTTATAGAGGGGGCAAGTGCCCCCTGCCCCCTGCATACGCCCATGAATTACATACTAAAACAGGATAATATAACCGTGTAAGATAATATCCATTTTTGAAGCCATTGAGAAGAGCGTTTAGGATTTTTTGAAAAAAAAAATATTCTTTTTATCGAAACCGAATCTAATACAATTTAAATC
>JABUQX010095469.1:0-7500 GCA_015478945.1 Trachelipus rathkii
GTATCGTCAGCAAATGATACTGAAAAAAGCGTCATGAGAGTTGAACAGATCATGATATATAGGGTAAATAGAAATGGTCCAAGAATGAGCCCTGGGGTACGCCGGTTGAGTTGAACGTGCTGAATTGTTTCATTTCATAATAATTAATAATCCCAATAATAAAATAATAATAATAATAATAATAATAATAATAATAATAATAATAATAAATAATAATAATAATATTAAAAATAATTTGTGCTAAAAAAAATAAAAAAAATAAAAAAAAATAAAAAAAATAAAAAAAATAAAAAAAATAAAAAAAATAAAAAATAAAAAAATAAAAATATAAAGTGATTTTTATATATATAAAAAAAACAAAATATCACCAACCCTACTTTATATGTTCAAGTATGTTCAGTTTAGAAATGAACAATATGAATAGGGAGATTCGAAAAAGCATTGAACATATCAAACCTCATAACTGCCCTTGCGATGCGTCGAAAACTTGCCGCCCAAATACGTAATCATTACCGTGGGAGAATACTTGCATTACTCCTGTTTCTAAATCTTTAGCTGAATGAATTTTTTCTAAACTAAAATTAGTTAAAACGCATTTGAGGACCACAAGTGAAAATAGTTTGAATGGATTTGCCTTAACTCTTTATCAAAGAGACTTTGACTTAGAAACCACCACGATCAGTAAGTCATCGACCACTTTGCTGATGGGGAATCCACGCTTCACAGCTTGTTCTCAAATTCGTCAAAAAATAAACTATTTGTGAAATTATTGCTTTTCCTGCTATCCAGTTCTACAACAGTTATTGAATTATTAACCCAATAACGGTTTGTAAAAGAAAGCTAAAAACCAGGATGGCACGCGAAAAAAATCAATGATTTTTTCAACTGATTGTTTCACTTGAGATAAATCAAGAAAAATCATGATTTTTTGACTTTCTTTTACTTTTGCTTTTTTATATATTTTTTAATTTTTTTTTATATTAAAGTGATTTAATTTCAATAGAATAAAAAAATTAGAATAATCAATATTCAAATAGCAAAGGCTTACTGTTTCAATTTCCACACATTAAAAGTCAACAAAGATTCATGTTTCAACAGTTTTTTATTTCTATGTAATATGATTATCATTATTAAAAATAACACTCTTTAGTGTTGTTGTTCATTGTGCATAGACTATAAGCCCTATTTAAGATTTTGAACTCAGATATAGGCCTAGGTTAAAAAATAATACTTAATCGAACTTAAAATAAAAGTTTTTGATGCTTTTATCGAACTTTATGGTGACCGTCACGCATTCTGCAAAAAACAAAAATCAAAAATTGAATTTTTTCTAAAAAATCAAAAATATACCCAACACTGGCTAAAACACAAAAAAAAAAAAAATAGTTTAAGGGGTGTTTGTTAAACAAAAGAGAAAAACAAATCCTTAAAATATTGATAAATAAATTTTATGATTTTATATTCTTAAGAATATAATAATAATTTTAAATTTATGCAGAGCTGAAATTTTGCATATTACTAATTTCTAAAAATATCTCTCAGTTTCTAGTAGGCGCTACATCACATCTCACATTCAACAAATTCTAAAAGCCGTTTCGTTTTGTCATTTGTCTTACGCTCGATAAGATAAAAATCTACGCATTTAAGAAAACGGTTTCGGACAAAATCGACCCCCGAATAAATCTTATTCTTAGAAAACTTGTTTACAAAACATTACAAAAATCTGCTGTTGTTGATACTTAAGGATTTGGGTATTTATTATAAAATGAAAGAATAGATGATGATCTTTCAGAATTATTTAGATTTTTGATAATAAAAAAAAAGGAGGATTACTTGCCCTTTTCTTCATTAGAAAAAGGTCAAAAACTTGTAAGTATATATAAATATATATATATCTTATTATTATAATATATATATATATAATATATATATAATACTATATATATATATATATATATAAATATATAATAAATAATATATATAGTATATATATATAATAAATTATATAATTATATATATATATAATTATAATATAATATATATAAATATAAATATAATATATATAATATATATATAATAATATATAATATTATATATATATATTATTAATATATATATATATATAATATATAATGATAATATATAATAATAGATATAGTGACAAAGGTTACTTAACGCTCACCACGGAACAGGAGTCGGATAAGAAAAAAAATTTCAAAAAGTGCATCCTATGATACATAAATAGATGTCTAGGGGTGAAATGAATTTTTTTTACCGTTCTAGGGTGAAATTAGGTTAGGTGAGTTTATCTCAGGTCAGCGTCAGTAAAAAAGAAGATTTCATTTCGCAACTAAAAAACATCTATTTATAATTATGTATCAAGAAGGGCTGACCGTGATTTTTTTTTTTTTTCCGAACCGACCTCCTGTTCCGTGTGTGTTAAGTAACTTTTACCTAATATATATTATATAAATTAATTATATATATATATATATAATAGTATATATATATATTATAATATATATTATATAATATATATTATAATATGTTATTGATCCAAATAAAAAAAAAGAACAATGAAAAAGTGCCATCATTGTAACATCTTTTCATCAAAATTTGGCGAAAGGCGAAAAATAAAGCATTTTTACAAGGAAGCATGTTAAACATTGAACCTATCTTTTAAGTTGATCACATTTTTTTGTGAATATTTTTAAGGATAATTAATAAAATTGTGAATATCACACAAATATTAACACATCTCAATACTCTTAAAGTCATTAATAAAAAAAATTGATTCCATGCTAAAAAAAAAAAAATAAAAGAAAAAAATTTTCATGACTGCTCCGCCATCATTTCTTTTGTTTACATTTTCGTAAGAATAGAATTTTTCGGTAAGATTGCGAAATAGCAATCTTACGGAATTTGTCAAAATTCTTACGTTGGGAGAATTTCTCAAATTTTTCTTAAGAATTTGACAAAACGAACGGTTTTTTTGAAAACGTTCTTATTTTTCGCTACATTCCTCCTCCAATATTGCCATATTGCCAAAAACGAAAACGGTCTTAAGTTAAATCAAAAAATCTCCTATTCATAAAACATCCAATATTTATCATCTGGGTTAAGGGGAACGAAAAATTTCAGCTCCCCCCCCCCGAAAAAAACTCCTGCGTACGCCACTGCCCTCCTACACAAACTCTTTCTTACACAACTCCCAAATCATATCCAGGCATCACAATCTGCCCCATTCCTGACATTATATTAGTAATTGCATTCATTCATCTAACCTCCGTAATAATTATTTCATCCTCAAAATAACTATTTCTTCCTACCCCACACGCTTGATATCACCTCTTCCTCTTCATTACTGCCAATGTTATGATTTTCGAAATGTATATATATATTTAAATATTATTTCACACAAACGCATACACTATATATATATATATATATATATATATATATATATTATATATATATAACATATATATAAATATATATAATATATATATATATATATATATATATATATGATATAATATATATATAATATTATTTATATATATATATATATATATATATATATATATATATATATATATATATATATATATAATATGATAATATATATATAAATATATATATTATATATATATATATATATATATGAGTGTGTGTGTGTGTGAAGTTGTATTATTTAAATATAGTAGTTAACCAGCAATTTCATTAATTATATGAAGAATCTATTTACTTACGTCCCAATTAATTTCAAATGGCTTCATCAAACAAGACGCCAAAATAAACATAATTATATTGTCAATTTAATTTTCCGTTATTAATGAATTAAGTGTCTCATTATTTTAATGAGGTTGTACTCTTATTCTAATGTTAATAAAAAATCAATTATAATTATGAGCTTTGAACTTACATTTGGCTTGTTTATTATGAAAATAATTAATGAAATACCGATTTAACTTTTTATTTTGGTGTACGGTACGGGTAAATTGGATTTTATCAGTATTCTATTTGTTATGCAACATGTTAGTTCTTGTTGTATTTTTGTTGAAATATTCTTTATAAAAATAATAGAAGTGTATTTGACCAGTATTAGACTTGTATTTGACATTTAAAATTATTGTTCAAGATTCATACTTTTTATGAGGTGAAAGATGAATTATTCATCATTGCATTTAGGGTTAAAATTTTATATGCTGATGTCTTCTTTATTTGGAATAAAGTGTTCTCATACAGCAAAGAAAAATGTACTGTGGATAAATACAATTCAGATCTTATATAATAATTGCATACTTATAGCTGAAGTTACGTTAGTTCCAGGTTATGTTATGCAAGTACTTTTTAATGAATTAAGTATTTATCAAATCACATCTTCTAATGCTCTAAATAATGGTATCAACAATACTATTGTTGCGACTCGTTTGATTTGGATTTTTGTCATAACTTTCAATACAATTTACACAAGGATTCATTGGAACAATTTGGTAAAAGTGATCAAGAAACTTACCTTTTCTAAAAAATATTTTAATTTAAAGTTGAAAGAAAATTGTTTCACATTTTTTCTCTGTGTAGGACTAAATATTGCTTATTTATTATCATTTGTTTTTACTGCGGATATGTATAACGTTAACAGTAAAAATATTAATTGGACAGTATTTACTTACGTTTTCTATGGTCACTCTTTTCCGATAATTATTTGCAACTTATATTTCTGTGTTGTTGAGAGCTACTCTCTAATTGAAAAGACTTACAAAGAAGCTGTTTTGGAAAATGGAAGATTGGTCATTAATCAACTAAAAAGACTTATTCAAATTTCCATAAGGAATCTAAGACAACTGATATAGACAACTTTAAACAGAAACTTTATACATTACTTTCCATCACAGAAAGAACCTTTGATTACTTTCAAATACCAGTTACTCTTATATTTCTAAATAATTTAGTATATGCAGTATCAGAAGTTACAAGAATCACAACGGCTTCGACTTATAAACCAGAGATACTCGTGGCAGTAAGTTTGAACTCTCTGCTAATTTCAACAATTTTATATTTCGCTGACGCTGTTTACCAGAAGGTAAGAAAATTATCAATTTTATTCTTCATTTAATTTATAAAATATTATCCTTGATATATTTTGATACAGAAAAGAAATCAAACAAATTTTATAAAAACATTTGAAATGTTTTCTTTTTTTCTTATTTACTTTAGTGGATTTATGTGGGTTTCAAAATCTATTTTAGAAAATGAAATTTTCAATACATTCACCTCTAAAAATCACCGGCCTATCTAAAACTTTCAATAAACCTGTAAATAGCTTTTACTTCAAAACTTCACTCTTCCGGAATCTATCCTTTTCTCTGTGACTAACGCTTTAATTTCCTTTCCGATTATCCTATTGCTGATGTCGTAATAGATTTCACAGTTCATCTTTCATACCTATTAATAGTGGCGTTCGTGGGAGGTCTTTCCTACTTCCAACTCTTTTTATTATTTTCATTGATAATGCAATATCTGTTACCATCAACTATTTATTCTTATGTTGAAGAATACTTATTTCACACTCCTTTCATTTTGAAAGATAACCAAATCAACTTTAAATAACTGAAGCTAATAACACGGCCTTGAATCAATTGATCCTTATCATATTTCTAATTGGGCACAGAAAACATAGTTATTTTTAATACCTTAAGAATTCAGTCTCATCATCTTTCTATTCTACATAAATATATTATCACCAATACCTCTTCCTTTGAGAAGAGTCCGAACACTCTTATAAAAGAAAATTCAGTTGCAACCTCGTTGGCCCCACCGCCCAATTGTTGGTTTCCAGCACTGGTTAAAATATTATTTAAGAACTATTGGGTATTGAGATTGTCATTTGAACACTTTGCGGTCCCAAGAAGAAGAATCATACAAATGCCAGCACGCTGTGACTCAACGTACTAGGGCGGAGATATTTATTTACGTACGCCATTTTTTGAGAGAAATAACTCGTTCATCCTTGCCTTAGGTCATGTTACCATGAAACAGCGATTACCATCAGTCTCTAATGCAAAGATTCGTACTAAACCTTTTTAAAACTGATCTTTCCACTAGACAACGAATATCACGAGATATTTAAATTTAATATATTTAAGTGAAATTAACGTGTGTTTTTAAAGGGATCTCATAATTATTTTTTTAATTTTTATTTAGTAGTATAATGTTAATTTGTCGTATAATTTATTTTTTTATTTTATTGTATATATTGTATATTGGTATTTATAATGATTGACAAAGCAATAATAGTTAGTAATAAACTTCCGGAAGACAAGGAAGACTTGTACGTTGATTTTTTTTTTTTTCAGCATGAAGCTTTTCGCGAATACATCAAGTATTCTGTATCTTCCTTCAATTAATTAAATATATATTATATAATATATATATATATATATTTATTATTATATAATATATATATATATATTTTTATTATATATATATATATATATATATATACTATTATATATATTATATATATATATATTATATATATATATATATATATTATACTCGTATAACATTGAAAATAATCTTTTTTTTGTTTAAGAAGAAAAGTTCAAAATATGGTCTGATTAAAGTTTAACTGTTGTTTTATGAATCAGTTAATACATATTTTGGGGCTCAACAACATATAGATAATTAATATAAATGATGTAATATAATATATATAAACAGCTATTGCCAATATTGGGTTATCAAAGGTCAGAAAAAAAAGAAACAACACATAAGCAAAAAGCAAAACCCAAGTAACATGGCTTTTAATGTTTTTTTTTTAATTATGGTTTTTATCACCCTGTATATTATATATATATATTATATTATAGTATATTATATATATATATTATATAATATTATATAGGTAAAATAATGGAGATACACGGTCAAACCTTTTACTCGGTTGTATATATATTATATTATATATATATATATATATTATATATATTATATATATACATATTATATATAATATTAATTATAGTATATATTACTATATATATATATAATATATTTGATATATAATACTAATTATATCATAATATTATTATATATATATTTATATATATATATATATATATAATATATATAATATATATATATATATTATATATTATATAGTATATATATATATATATATATTAATATGTATCTGCCCATTATAATTGTAAAAATTTTAATTTATGTTCGTACTTATGCTAAGATTTGGGGAGCAAAATTTTAGCTAAGTCTAAGTGAACTAATATTAACGTCTGTTGAGATACTCTTGAGGTCAGATAAAATTAAAATAAGATCAAGAAATAAATTCACTCAAGATACTCTCTCCAGATCTCCTCCGGTAAGAGAGGTAAATTTCAAGGAAAGGGCTGCGACTCTGATTTTCGATCACAATTTTTCGCTAAAACGAAGGTCAGAGGCAATGGTGGAAAACGCGCCTGGAAGGCTGTGACTACC